>JAMXBB010000010.1:1263671-1318174 GCA_024138015.1 Lumnitzera littorea | reverse complement strand
TATATATATATATATATATATATATATAAATATCATATTTTACAAGTTACTATAAAAAGTAATCTTATATATATAGTTATATCACCTTTTTCGTTTAACCGTAATATGTTACTATTATTTGATTCAATGATTTCTTTTGGGACCTTAATTGAATATATCATAAGCTCTTACATAACTCTTAAGTAGGACTTAATCTTAAAATGTAAGGGTTAACGTGCTACTAATTTTCTTTTAGATTCATGGTGTTCGTTTTTCCTTGTCGAGGTCTGAATTTTGTTCGGGTTTGAGATCAGAGTATTGTATTCGATTTTAGAGCAATTCTAAGTACGTGGTGTTTAGTTGTTGCTTATGTTTAATAGGAAATAGTAATTAAACCAGATTAAATTTATATTCGGCCTAACTAATTTGATTTGCTAGTTTTGCTTGACCCGTTCGCTCTAAGGGCCTACAATGGTAGTTCCCTAGATGAGCAACTGTTGATCATGTGCGGAGGATTCCTTAGTGGATTTTCACATGGGATGACGCAACTAGAATATTAGGTTTTAGTCTCTGGTTTCTAGGCATAAAGAACTTAAAGGAAAATGTATTTTATTTGTGGATAAAGACCAAGTGTGGCAAGATTATAAATACCTCTTTATTGTTCTACTGGCCTAATTTAAGATAATTAAACTGCTAATTGTATTATCTACTATTAATTGCATATCTGTATGTGAAAGATCCGTCTAACATGCGTATGTGTTTGTATAACCGTATTGGGCTTTGACTCATTCTTTTTTCTTTCAGATACCGGATTTAAGGACTTTTTTATTTATAAGGAGATGTCTGTCAACAACATCTAGGAAGTATATTTCTATGATGATTAAGATGACTGGTTTCTAGTTATTGGAGTTTATGTTATATTGATTGATTTTATTTTTGAGGAGATGGACTCCTAACTTAATAATTGAAGATCAAGATACTTGACTTATTTTTTGTTTTTGTTGTTTATGAGTCTTTACGCTTCTAAACTTTGTTAAGTTTTCCAATTTTAATGAGTTATAAGTGGATGTAGTTTCTCACTCCTTGATAGATTATATATATATATATATATATATATATTGTGTGATGTAATTTTTCATGTTTCAATTGTGGATTTAGTAAGTTTTACATACTCCAGACTAGCAGGATATGTGACTGATTGTAATGCCCTGAAGTTACAAAAAGCTAAATGGAATATCCATTTCCTAACTAAAATGCTTGTACAAGTGTGATGACATGAGATATAAAGGTTTGGAATCACTTTCTATCTTTATCAAGTAAAATATTCTAAGTTTTAATTAAAAATCAATTTTAAATTCCACGCAAACCCTATCTATATATCGTTATATGAGTGGAAAATTATGATAGAAAAATATTTCTCGTGGAGCGATGGTGGTAAAATCCTTTCCCTTTGGATATACTCTATATTCTTTTTTGCTCTTAAAAAGTATGTTCTTTTTAATGTAAATTAAAGTTTTAGACAAATTTTTTTTCCATGACATTATATTATTGCATGTGTTCAAGATTCACTTTTGTGCATGTTATAAAGTTTTACCAATTTCAATTTTTTACAATTAATTTTACTCAATTTTTGCACCTCCGTGGAACGATGATAGGAGTAATTTTTGACATTCATTGGCGATACGCAAATGGACCGAGTATTGGGCCGATATAAGAGGCCCAATGAAATAAAGTCCAGTCCGGTTTCAAACGAAGCCCAACTGTATGTCACGTTTGCGCTTCCTATCCTCCCCATGATTAGCGGAGGGAAAGAAATCTATAAAAAAGAAAAGGAAAAAAAGAAAAATAAAAGATACGATTTTTATCCATGAATGAAAACATTTGAAAATATAATAGCTATTAGATTAAATTACTTTATTAGATTCTCATCTTTTTTATTTTCCTTCACATTGTAATAGGGATGGCAATTTAGCATTAAGATATGATAAATCCAAATACATCATATTATAATTTAAGTGGGTTAATACATAAAAAATCTAATACGAGATACAAATAGGTCAGACCTATTTAAACATGGTCAAAATCATGCTTCCAAATCGGGACACTCAAACTCGAACACGAGACACACCTTATATTCTTTAATATTTGTATTTTGTTATATAAATCATTTCTTTTTAAGTCAAATGTTTCAATTAAAAGTATGGGATATTTTTAGTTATATATTCTTCTTAGCATCCTAATTTAAATGAGTAAAAAATTACGAATTCATTTATAAATTCTTTCACTATCTCTCTTGAAATTCAACAGATAATGTAATAAATTTCAAAATTAACACTAGAAATAATACTAACATCCATTAAACCCATAGTTTACTTAATTTAATGATGTTATACAACTTAAATTTAGTAATGTTATATATACTTTTTACTACATCGTAGTTTAAATAAAAAATTACGAAATCATATATAAATTCTTTAACTATTTACCCTGAAAATTTGATAAATAATATGATAAATTTGAAAATTAACTTCGATAGTAATATTAATATCCATTTAATCCATAATTCCAGTTAGTTTAGCGATATTATGTAACTTAAATTTTTAGATTTTCTATATTTGATAAAATTTTACTTTACTAAAACTTTTGTTTTAGTTATAGTTTTTTATTAATAATGAAGATGCTATATTATTTGTCTTTATAAAATTTAAATATTATTATCGTCTTTTTCTCTTTGTATATATAAATATTTTATACATTTAATTATAATTTTTTAATAGATAAATAATATTAAACCTAAAATAAATGAAATACAACAAAGTAGTACAAATTGTCAGCCTTAATATAAATAAATTAAACCTGGACACAAGACACATTAGGTTACCGGTTTAGATTTTCATACATGTTTAATAAATGAATCATGTCACAAGTTTAGGTTTTTCGGACACGAACTCGTTTAAACATAGAAACAAGACATAATACAATAATACGAATAGCTAACCCTACAACGTAAGCTATTTTTGTAATTTCCTTTGATTGGACATTGTTAGGGAAAGAATTCCACTGATTTTCTCCTTCTATTTCCACCTAACCAAACACAAAATGTCTTTTCATTTCTTATTTCCTTAAATTTTAGACTTCCATCCACAAAAACATATTGTAGCATTGCCTTCTACTCACCACAATCCATTTTTTTTTTCCAATAATAGACTTCTTTTATCTATTTATAATAAAACAAGGGCAATTAGTACATAGTATGAAGGCATACCCCTATTGTGATCAGTAGTAGAAACTGTATCTCTATTTACATGTACAGTTAAGTACATCTTTTGACTAGTGACAAAAGGCATGACATCTCGCTGAAGAAATTGTAGGAGGCCATGAGGTGGGACAAAAAAATACTCCTTTTTCCTTGAAAAGTTTTGCTTCCTTAGCTACGACGTCTGCTACCATGTTTGTTACCTTATGCTAAAAAAATAGTTTAATCCATTGGAAATCATTCAACTTTTCCCTACAAAAACAAAGAGCAAGTAAGTTAAACACATTTGTTGCATACTTTCCCCACAAAAGTTCTACCACCACTTTAGAGTCCATTTGGATTTCAAGATTCTTTATTCTTATATTTTTGCAAAGCCTTAAACCCCACCAAAGCCTCAAAGTTCAACATTTGGAATGTCAATTGCACCCAGTTTACATGCATATCTATCAAAATACTTGCAGATCAATTTAAGTAAACATTACTAAATGTAGAGCATCTATGACGTACATCAAATGGAAGAAGACATCTCATTGAAAAATGAAAATGATCATAAAAAATAAACTAACCGAATATAAGATCAGCTTATATACAACTTTGACCTATAGTAACCAACTCTAACTACTTGAACTAATAACAATTTGACAACTGGACAAATACAATAAATACAACTGTAAAGAAAAGTCTAGTTGGCTAATAACTGACAACTCATCATGCTAACACCCCCCCGGTTAGGTAGAGCCAAACAAAGGCCCAACTTTGAGGAAAAATCAACAATCTTGGAAGTGGGAATAACTTTAGTAAATAGATCACCCAATTGTTAAGCAGATGGAATAAAAACAAGATGCAAGAAGCCGTTAGCAATATAATCGTGTAAAAAATGTACATCTACAGTGTTAAGTTTGATTTTTTTTTTAGTTTTATAAATCAGTTTTCTTTAAACCGATCAATATTAAACTTTATCTATTTAATACCATCTCTCGATTAAAGCTTAAAGAAAATCAATTTTTTTATTTTTGAAAAAATTTTGGAGTCGCTACCCAATCGAAGTCGAGAAAAAAAGTTAAATTATAACTAATTAAATGAATTGGTTATAATTTAGCTACTAGATTTCTCGATAAAACCAATTTATAAACGGTTTTAAGAACTAGAAAATTAAGTCAAAAGGCTAGATTCTTTAAACTCTTACGAATATTATCAACTTTTTAATTTTAGACTTAATTTGTTAAAATCACCTTTAAAAAATTATCTTAGAAAAATGAAATTAAATCATCGGTTAACAAATTTGAACAATTTAAACTAAAGTGGAAAACTAGGTTTTTTCGTTTTTTATTGTTGCCCCATAAATGCCTATGTACCTGCTATTCGGAATTAAACATACATAATTTTTTTAATGAAAACTTTAGCAGGTTAATTAATTTTAATTTTGAAAAAAGGTAGGGTTTAAGTTCTTTACCCGTTTTATGTCTATTAAAGGAAAATTTCTCAAAAGGTCCTAAATCAAATTTTATTTATAGAAAATTCTTAAGAAAAGGTCTTAACTTAAAAAGATGATCGATTATTTTTATTTATTTTTTGGAAAAACCAATTTTTCTAAGTATCAAAATGATTTTCATTCACTAACTTATTTATTTATAATTATTATTTTTTAAATATTATCTTATTTATTTATTTTATCTAATTCTATCATGCTTTAATCAAAAATAAAAATAAACTATTCTCTCTCTCTCTCTCTCTCTCTCTCTTTATTTTGATTTGGTTACAAATTACAATTACATCCTACAAGTACAAATAATAATAATTTAAAAAAATTACAGCTAAACAAGGATCAAACCAATGAAGAAACACGGGTCGAAGCCTAAGCACACAAGTTAGATCTCGTCAGATTTGGGTCAAATGACCCGATTATGTTGGAGAAGGAAGTAGTGGTGTCAGCAGAGGGCGATCCAAGGCTGTTTGAGGGTAATTTTTTTTATAGGTAAGGACAAATTTATGTGTAGTTTATTAGACTTGAGGAGTTTGGGATTGCTACCGCAGCGTTTGGGAGCTACTTGGGTGGTCGTCAAAGATGAGTGGTTACGGTGGTTTTGGGAGAACTTCAAAGGTGGTTGCTGGGTGTAAGAGGGGAGTATCGGTTTGGGTTTTGAGGTGGAAAGAGTGCAGTGGCACAACTAGCTTAGCACAAAGTGGTGGCTAGGAGGTGTTTCAAGTGAAGGGCTACCGTAGGTTAGGGTTTAGCGGTGGGTGCTTAACTACATGGTTAGGTGTTACGACTAAGGGCGAGAGTGGTTAAGTTTGGCTACTTGCACTGTAAGGGAGCTAACTAAGGGGGTTTAGTACTTCGAGAGCGGTTAAGGAGAAGGAATTGAAAAGAGAGAAAGGCGTCAGGGGTGTAAATAGAGAGAGTGATCGAAGGAGAGAGAGAGTTTGTGAGTGAGTCCTAATGATTCCAACACCCTCGATTTATACTATCCGAGTAAAGCTAAAGCTTGGAAAGTATCAAATTGAATTAAATTTGAAGAAATCAATTGAAAGCTAAATTATCGGATGTTGGTCTTTTCCTTATTTCTTTGGTCGATTTGATGCTCTAAATGCTTGTATATAGACGTGTTTTTTATCCTAATCCATAGTAGGCCAAATGTACTCCGCGATTTCATCATTAATTCGATGAAATTGCAAAGAACAGGAACAAAAAATGCCCACGAAGTGTATTGTATAAGAAAGAAAGTACGTAAAATGTTGGGAAAGAGGAAGAATATTAGAAGAAAGAGAAAGAAAGGGAGAGAAAAGCGGCTAAAGTAACACCACATCAGTCGTATCAGCTAATAGGAGGATTCTATGTGTCATGTCGTGACAAGTGGTAACTAACATGACGCATCAGGTAATACATGTACGCTACTTAGAGCACCACATCAACTCAATTCACTTGCTGAGACACGTGGCACAATGAGATCCTAATATGTAGTAGTGCAATGTGTATGTGTTTTGGATAAAAAAAAAAGTAAAAGGCAGTTTCTATCTTTAATTAGATTTGAACCCTTGACCTTAAGCTTAATGTAATACCAATCCCAAGTGCTTATCCGTTAGGCTATTGGCCTATACTTTGTTCATATGTGTAATTAATTGCACATTTGGACTAAGTCAATTTAAGTTAAATTTAAATCTAAATTTAGACTTAAAGACATTTTTCTCTATTTTTTTCTTTTTTTTTGTGACTTTTCAATTTTTTTCTAATTTCTTTTTTTTTTTTTTTTGCTTTTCTTAATTTTTCTATCTTTTGGATTTTCCTAAATTTCTTTTTTTTTTTTTTTGCTTTTCTTAAATTTTCTACTTTTTGTATTTTTCTAAATCTCTCTTCTTCTTTTTTTGCTTTTCTTAAATTAAGACTCTTTACCTTATCCTTAAAAAAAAAAAAAGTAAATAAAATAAATAAAAGGGGGGCAAAAAATGAGGTGTTTACACACAGCAATATCATTTGTGCAACTATGATAGCAAGGATGAGAAGCAATCTGAAGAGCTGATTTGTTATCATAATGAAGCGCGATAGG
Organism: Lumnitzera littorea; assembly: GCA_024138015.1. Taxonomy (NCBI): domain Eukaryota; kingdom Viridiplantae; phylum Streptophyta; class Magnoliopsida; order Myrtales; family Combretaceae; genus Lumnitzera; species Lumnitzera littorea. Next base: position 1,311,394 of record JAMXBB010000010.1, on the reverse strand, counting down.
CTGCAAAACATCAACAAATAAATCTATCTCGCAAAATATAAATTATCCATAGCAATTCCTTAGTTGTAACACACGTACTCCTGTATTCGACTTTGGTACTTAAAGTACTCACTGTATTTTGCTTCTTGATTTTTTAAGAAATAAGAGAAGAACTAGGAAGTACACAATAACTAGACAATGACTTCCTATCAACCAAAGGAGCTCCCTAGTTGACATCACAAAAGCAAGAAAGTTGAAAATTAGAAGAGGTAGAATAAAAGAGACCAAAAGATGATATAGATTTCAAGTAGCGCAGCTCATGCATTGTGGCATTCATATGATGTTAGCATGGCATAGACAAAATTTGACTCAAATGATGGATAGCAAATCCTAAGTTAAGCCTAGTAAGAGTAAGATAAAGCAAGCGCCCAACCAGTCGACGATATGATAAAGGGTCATCAAGCAAAGGAGAATCATCAATGAACAAATTTACACCAGTAGGCAAAGGAATAGATGTTGTTTTACAACCAACCATCCCTATATCAGTATGTCAAGAACAAATTTATGTTGGTTTACAAAAATGCCTTGAGGGGTGCGGCAAAGTTTCAATCCCAAAAAGAACCTAGCCATACCAAGATCCTTGATAGTAAAAGCCTCATGTAAACAAGTTTTGATTTGCTCTATAGCTGTAACATTAGTACCTATAACAAAAAGATCATCAACATATAAAAGAATAACAGTAAAATCATCAAAAGTGTACCATATAAACAGAGAATAATCATTCCTAGAGCGAATAAAACCAAGTTTCAACAAGCATTAACAAATCTCCACATTTCACTGTCTAGAAGCTTGTTTTAACCTATAAATTGACCTTTTAAGTTTACAGACCTAACTAAAATGTGCCTTAGTATGGCCTTGAGGAAGATACATATAGATTTCCTCGTCAAGGAAACCATGCAAGAAGGGATTATTAATGTACAATCAAAATAAAGGCCAATCTCTAGTCAAAGCAACAGCTAGTAAGATCTCAATAGTCCATAACTTCACAACTAGAGAAAAAGTTTCATGGTAATCAATTCCTTCTATTTGATTGTATCCTTTGGCAACTAATATAGCTTTATAACGCTTAATACTTCTATTGGGTTTATACTTAATACGATAAACTCGCTTACAACTTATAGCTTTCTTCTTCAAAGGTAAGTTAGTTAGTTCCCATATGTTATTAAGTTCCAAGGCCTTAAGCTCTTTGTTCATAACAATGACATAGTCATCAAGTTTAGCTGCTTGTGAATAATAAGTGGGCTCTTTAGTGGTTAACATAAGGGCTAAAGATCGAACATACTCATGTAGGTGATGAGAAAAATGTGAGGTTGGAAAAGAGTGAAGAAAATAGAAGGTGGAGAATATATAGCACCATCAATATGGACGATTTTAGTGATGTAATCATGAAGCCAATGAGGTGGCTTAGAAGTTCTAGATAACTTGCGTACAACAATAGAATTAGAAGAAGAGGTAAGTATGTTATCAACAATAGAAGGGGAATCAAACAAAGAAATAGGACCATTATGATCGAAAGGAGTATTACTGTGATACGAGTCATCGGAGTCAAAATGAAGTGGAATAGGAGGAAAAGAAGAATGAGACAAAGAAGAATCAGAACAAGAAGGACAATCGGATAAAGCACTTAAATTCTTTGTCAAAGGAAACACACTTTCAAAAAAGATCACATCTTTATTGATTAATATCTTCTTAGAGTTAAGATTAAAAACCCGATAAGCTTTATATCCAGCAGCATATCCAAGAAAAATATAGCATATACCTCGAGCGTCGAGTTCATCACTTGATTTAGGAAGTTATGTAACATAGCAAAGACATCCCATAACACACAAATGACTAATGCAAGGCTTTTCCCCAAATAAGACTTCATGCGGTGACTTCCAATTGAGGATGGACATAGGCATCTTGTTAATCAAATATGTTAATGTCAAAACATACTCCCCCCAAAAATTCTTAAGCAATGAAGCATGTAACATTAAAGCTCAAGCTATGTAAAAAATATGTCTATATTTCCTTTCTACACGTCCATTTTGCTATAGTGTATAAGTGGTTATGCACTATTGAACAACACCAAGTGTGTCAAAAAGCCTTTTGCATTCATGTGATAAGAATTCAATGCCATCATCTATCTTGATGAATTTTAGAGTAATTGAGAAATGATTAGACACATAAGCAAGGAATTTTTTAAGAATAGAATAGACTTGAGATTTGTTATTCATTAAGTAAGTCTAAGTAGCTCGTGAGCTATCATCAACAATGGTAAGAAAAAAATATGCATTAGTGATAGATGGAGTTTTATAGGGCCTTAAACATCAATGTAAAGTAAATAAAACACAAAATTTGAATGTGAATCACTTTTATTAAAGGGCAACCAATGTATCTTGGATTTCATACAAGTGTCACAAAGCAACCGAAAACTAAATACATCACATGAAGGAACTAAGTGTTTAAGTTTATCAACAGATGAGTGACCCATTTTAGTACGCAACAAATGTAAAGGAATGGACTTATTATGTGAAGAAGAAAAAGAAATATGTTGTACACAAGTATTTGAACTTCTTAAGCATTCATTAAGGTCTTGCTTCAGGATGTAAAGACCGCTCTGTTCATGAGCTTCAGCAACAACAAGTTTAAGCATCTGGTCTTGAAAGCATAAGTTTGAGGGATCAATTGTAACCAACAAATAGTTATCAATAATGGCTTTATGAATAGACAATAGATTGTAAGAAAAATCTTGTATATACAATACATGATGCAATATCAGTCATTGAGTTATAATGACACTACCTACTGTGTTGACCAATTTGGTATTGCCATTTGGTAAATGCACTGTAATAGGTGTGTTTAAGTGTATAGTGTTTTTTAGTAAGGTTTTATGTAGAGTAATTTGATTGGTAGCCCCACTATCAACTATTTAAGAACTCAAAATGTTAATTAAAGAGATAAAATTAACAACCGAGTTACCTACACAATGGACCATGTTTATTACTGCACCTGCATTGGATGACTCACAAGCATTACCTTTCCCTTTAAGAGCCTTCATTAGTTCATTACATACTTGATTCACCCATTGAACTTGCTGCTCTAAGGCATTTCCCCCTATTAAACAAGCAAACTCAACAACAGTATCATTAGTTAACAGCTCTATAGGAGTATCATAAGGCATCATAACATCCCTATTTGATTTCTATTTACGCTTCTTCCTTTATACCAGTCAAGATAACCATTCAATTGAAAACAATTCTCTACTAAATGTCCCTTATTCTTGCAGTATTTGCATATGAGTTTATTTCAATGAATATTTCTCTGCTTTCTTTTTTCAAAATTACTATTTCTATTTCCTTTGTTAATAGTGAACACTGTTATATCAGTATCCGTGTTTCCATAGCAAGTTATCAACTTTTGCCTTTCAAGTTTCAACTTGCTGTACAATGTAAAACGCTTTATTCACTGTTGGCAAAGGCTCCATAGAGAGAATTTGACTACACACAAATTCAAAAGCTTTATTAAGTCCCATCAGAAATTGAATTATCTTGCTTTGAGACTCGAAAATTGCAATGCACACATATACAAAGATTAATGCTTACACATTCATAACCCAAATAATAGTTTAGGGCCTGTAACTCATCCCAAAACCGCTTCAGTTTATTATAATATGATCCTACGAATTGAGTTCCTTGCTTTAGATTTACAATTCATATTGAATCTGATAAATCATAGGTCCATTTCCTTGTCTATACTGCTCTAAAACTTCCTTCCATAACTTATGCACAAATGAAGCCTATAGGTAATTTTGTGCAATCTCACTCTTCATGGAATTAAGCAACCAAGAACAAACCAAATTGTCATTCATAGTCCATCTAATCAAATCAAGTGATTCATCTCTAGGTTTCTGAATTATACCTTCTATAAATCCAATTTTTAGCTTCGCACTAAGCCTTAGCTTAATTGTATGACTCTAAGCAAGGAAATTCATTCCATTAAAAATAATATTTCCTATTACCATAGACGGACTATCAGAACTAGATATATATAGCAGATCAGATAGATTCATATCACTATCAATAAGAGGATAAACAATTTGCCCATTCATCTTTGTAGATTCAATCTAAATGAACAAGAAAAAGATTAGTAAGCTTACAATACCTTGTGCTCTAATACCATATCGAAATACTTATAGATCGATTCAAGAAAATTGACTAAATGTAAAGCATCCATGACCTACAGCAAATGGAAGAATACATTTTACTGAAGAATGAAAATGATCGTAAAAAACAAACTAACAAAATATAAGACTAGCTTATATACAACTCTAACCTATAGTAACCAACTCTAATTACTTCAACTAATAACAATTTGACAACTGGACAAATAGAATAAATACAATTGTAAAGAAACTCTAGTTAGCTAATAATTGACAACTCATCGTGCTAACTGTCACGCCCTAAAGTAGTAAAGTCGTAACAGTCTCACTGTGCAAACCACTCTAAGATAGAAGCTGACCTTACAGCTATTATCTTAGACTTGATTTACATAAAATATCTACGACTAACTGCTTTAAAGTAAACAATTCACAAATTAAACAAGCTATTTACCTAAGAAAGTATAAAAAATATATATACTAGGATTCAAATATTACAATTAATATTTACATGATTTTGTAACATTATATTATCTAAGTAATACGTTATTTAAAAATTGAAGATTCTAAAGTAAAAACTAAGACCTTAGTAATATCTCTTTTCCTCAGATTTATTTTCTTTTTTCCTAGGATTCAACAAATACTAACTTCAAGGTACTTATAAGGCCACTTCCTAGCTAACACTTACGGTAACATCTATATAGATCTGAGCAACTAACCATTCAGTAAATTGGGATGGAGACTTAAAACTATACATCAAACACAAATAAAGTTATCAACTAAATTAGTTAGATGCGATACATATACAAGCAAATGTCATCATACGCTATTGCAAAACGTTATCTAATTCGATGTGAGATTAGACAAATTATATTCGCTTTAATCTAGGTTGAGGAGTTTTCATATTTATAAAATAACTCATAACCAAACTTAAGTTTGTACGCTAAAGACTTTGTTCTTCCCACGACTACCATCGAATTATTGACTTTACCTTTACCATAACCTCCTCTCCCGTTACTTAGTTTAACTAAGGATGAAGAAAGGACCCATTATACTATCTAATGCTATCTCTTTCGAATGAGTCGGTATTTGACCAAAGAATCCTAAACATCTTCCCTAATGGGCTGCTATGCAAGTTCGTTTTAGACTTACAAGTCATATACTTAGTTAAGTTCAATTTAAGGTGTTCAATCAATTCAAACAAATCATACAAATACAAGTCAAAATAGTAAACTAAAATCATACAATCAAATTCAGAAACACGTACACAGAAGCATATATATATTTAACTATCTAACAAATATAACCAATTATAATCTTAAGCCTCTAAGTACTATAAAATAGTATTCCGAAATATAGTAACGTAATAATTCCAACTTACTTAGATTTGCTACTTACTTACTTAAAGTGTAACTTGCACAGATCATCACCGATAATCCTTATAATATAAAAGTTGTTTCAGTTCTTATATAACTACTATAGATATATTTTATTTTATAATTTAAATTATGCTTTAATTTTTTTTTTTATAATAATCTATGTTTGTGGTATGCTAGAAATAATTATTTTATTATTAGCGGCCAGCAGCAATCAAATTATGGATATTAAGTGTTTGATGACACAACTAAACTAACTAGTGTAAGTGCTGATGTGAATTTTAATTAACCTTTTGAACAGGGCCAATAGAGCAACCCTTTAGTTTTATATTGTTTTTGTTCTATACTTTTGGCATAAGATAGTGCAAATCCCAGACGTCATGCAGCACTTTGCTTGGGGCATCATTCATGAAAATGAAATGTAATAAGTATAAATCTTCTAGAAGATCTGTTCAAACAATTATTTAGCTTCGATCCAAGATGAACGCTGAAAACTTTCATTTTCCACGTGCATATTACAAGTCCCCTACAGAATTATAAGGGGAAAATGTTAATGGTGCTAATTGGGGAGCATTTTTATTGAAAGACCAAAAAATAAATACTTTCCACCTTTCTATGGACTTGCTTCTTTGTAAACTGTGTAGTTAATAATGAGAAAATATAGAATTTATCTTTCTTCGCTCTATATCATATGACTTTAGGCATTTGTTAATGGGACGCTTAAGCAAAACAGTGGAATCTTGTTTGTTATCACTTCCTGTGAACACAAGATTTGACCTACTGTGTCTCCATCATGGTAACAGTGTTGAATGTTGAGTCACACACCACGATTTCAAGAATCTTCATTATTACTATGTAGACACCGTCACTTTCTTTTATATCTCCTTGATTGTTTTGCTTTTTCTGTATTTTCATCATCTGTGCTCTATATTTACCATGCCAGTAGGAAACTATAGTTTTAATTATGTTGGATTAAGTTTTATTGAACATTACGCGGCAATTAGCAGATGAGGTTCTTTTTTGACACTAGGAGCACTTTCCTGTCATTTCTTTTTGTTTCTAGTGATAATATGGCTCCTTATGGGAGCCCAAGGATTAGAAATTCCAGAACGGAGGCCTTGTAGATTCATCTTTCATTGATCCTGCAGTGGATTGGAAAAGTAAAACTTTGTGTTTGCTTTATAGAGGTAGCTTAGGTATTTTAATTTGTTATGGGGGCATAAATCTTTTTTACCTTCATCTCTTTTTATTACTTTTTTTAGATCTTTCAAAAAGCCAAAGAAAAAGTCCATCCAAGCACAACATTTAAAGGGACTTAATTGATAGATATTTTAGCCATGGCAAATACCATTTTCCTCCATGAAACAAAGCTAAAAAATTCAACTGTTTCCAGTCATGACTCATGACAGTACTAGGTAATAGAGCACACTTTCTTGTCTGCAACTTTTTTCATTTTCTCAACATAAATGGCAATTCCACCGAGCATAGGCATGACTGGATTGGAGTAAGGAATAATTAAGCTTAACTTCAGCTTCACAGGGAAACAACTCATGATAGAATTTCACCCAAAAAAAAAACTCGTGATGGAAACTTAGGAACCTAATTCACTCAAAGACTGATTGATTGCAGGCAATTGCATAGAACCAAAATATTGCAAATTCAGACTTCCTAAATAATTTGAAGTTAATATCATGAAATTATCTGTACACAATGTTGAAATTGTTAGTCCTCTCCCAGAGTGGAAGATGAAATTCCTAGTGAAGAGGCAAAGGTTGCAGTGGTATCTCCATTGAGATATCTCTTGAGCCTGTCCAAGTCATCAGCAGCATCAAGCATTGTAGGCCTAGTGGAAGGGGACTCCTGAGTGCAAAGAATACCCAACTCAATCAGCTCCCAGATTGCAACTTCCCACATTCTTTGCACTTCAGGGGATTGGTCTTTTGAAGCTCTTAGCAAGGAAGAATCTATGACTGTTTCCATCCTCGCACTGTCCATCCTCCCATGGAAATGACTCTTCACCCATTTGTGTAAGTTCAATCCCCCAACAAACATGTCATCGGTTGGTCTCTTTCTAGTTACCATCTCCAGAATTAAGATGCCAAAGCTGTAGACATCTCCTTTAATTGATGTGTTGGATCCGAACCCATATTCTATTCAGGAAGACGCAGAGAAGTTATTTCTATTTTTTCATATCCTGGGACCAAAATGAATAGAGAAATCTTCTACCTGCACTACTATAAGACAATGCATATCGAATGATGTACTGGAAACCCTTAAGTAGTAGTGCTTGATGTATGTTCAAGTTTCATACCATGGTAATTGTCACAGGTTTATGATATGTCTAATGGATCCACATAAATATCTTAGGCTGGAGGAGAGTCAATTACAAATAAATTTTAGATCAACAACTATTAAATTCAAATGCTTAAGTTAAGCCTATTAGATCCAGTGTAGTTTTGTATTTATTGGCTAACACTTTCCCTTACTTGTAGACTGATACTTGAAGTGAAGCCCAATGAGCATACCATTTAAATAAATAGAGGTAAAACGATTATGCAAAGGTTCAAACTCAGGCCAGGCTCTCCTGCTTTGATACCATAGATCCACAACCATCTAATCTATATAAATGTCTTAAACTAGCAGACAGTTAGTTACCTGGTGCAATGTATCCAATGGATCCACATAACATATTTGCTGTAGAGCTTCCGACATTCTCATTAACCATCACACTTCCACCTCCAACTGTCATAACCAACCTTGCGATTCCAAAATCTGAAACCAATGCAGTCATGTCATCATTGAGAAGAACATTGCTGGGCTTTAGATCACAATGTATAACTCTAACTGGCGAGTGATGATGCAAATAGGCCATTCCTTCAGCTACATCGCTACAGATATGTATCCTTTGAACGAGACTTAGATCTGAAGAGCCAGATCCCAATCCTGTTTCAGAATGAGGATAGAGACGGCTCTCGAGGCTCCCATTGGCCATGAATGGAAGGACAATGGCCTTGAAATCAGGAAGGCTGCATGCTGTGATGATTCTTATCAAGTTCCTGTGCCGAATCCTCTTTAACACCTGGCATTCTCTGTTAAAACTCTTGGTGGAATTTCCGGACTGAACATTTAGCACCTTTACCGCTATGGCTGTTCCATCTGCAAGAACTCCTTTATACACCCTTCCATAGCTACCTGACCCAAGGAGCCTTCTCTCATCAAACTTTCCAGTTGCCTCTATCAGTTCTTTGTGTGATATCCGAGGAAAATTGAGAACCAATTCAGGCTCTTTAGGGGCACTTGCAATTTCTATTTTTTGAGAAGCAATAATAAGTCTAACGCGTTGGTATCCCATTGTGCAGCACAGTATTGTCAAGCACGTTGCTACGAAGATGACCAAAACAAAAATAACCAAGAAGATTCGCGACTGGAACAAATGTTTTTTGTGAGGGCAAGGGGACAGGCCTAATCTAATTGCCCCACACAGACCCTTATTGTTTGAAATTGACATAATCGTGATATTATCAAAAATGCCACCTGATGGAACCATTCCTACAAATTTGTTGGAAGAAAGGTTTAGAAAGGTGAGACTTGGGATTTTGCTGAGGCTTCCTGGAATATTTCCAGAGAGTTGATTATTGGAAACATCAAGGACCTCGAGATTCATGAGTTTATCTAAGGAATCTGGAAAACTCCCAGTAAGTGAATTGTGTGCGAAATTGATCTTTTTCAACTCAATGCAGTTAGAAATCAAAGAGAATACGCTTCCATTGAAATTATTTGAGGATAAATCCATTTCTTGTAGTTTCTGCAACTTGCTTAGTTCTCCAGGGAGATTGCCTTCAAGATTATTGTGCGACAGGTTCAGGAATAGTCTGATCTCTTCTAAATGCATAATCTCTTGGGGAATGACTCCAGTCAGCTGATTGTAGGAAAGGTCAAGCTTGTATACTTGATGTAATTCCATTAATTTTGAAGGAATTCTTCCCGAAAGGAGGTTGTTATTGAGTTTGAGTGTGTTTAGTCGGGCTAAATCTCCTAATGCTTCTGGGATTTCACCAGATAATCTGTTGTTTGAAAGATCAAGCAAGCCTAAGCCAGAAATCTGCCTTAATGTTGTTGGAATCGAACCATTAAGAAAGTTGTATGATAAGATAAGCTGCTCCAACTTTTTCAATTCACCGATCTCTGGTGAAATTGATCCATCGATATGATTTCCTGACAGGTTTAGTACCTGGAGTAGCGAAAGCTTGAAGAGACCTTGGGGCAACGTTCCAACAATTTGGTTATCTTCCAATAACAATCTAGATAGATTAATGGTTAGTTGGCCAATAGAACCTGGCAACATTCCTCCTAGGCCCATCCCTCCCAGTTCAAGTTCAGTCAGGTTATGACAACCTGCCAGGGATTTGAAAAAAGGATCAAGATCAGTATTGGCATTATGACTTTTCATCTGATTGTATGACAAATGAAGATACTTCAAGGAATGTAATCTTCCAGTGATTTCCGAAGGGAGCTCGCCTGAAAGAAGGTTATTCTCGACATCTATTTCCCACATTTTGGAGGCATTTGTTAGAGAGAACGGGAGTTGTCCTCGCAATCGGTTGTCGTACAGGTTAAGGTTCCACAGACCCGGACAATTTCCTATCTCTTTTGGGATTTCTCCAGTTAGGGAGTTCCCAGAGAAGTCTACATTCCTTAATAAAGTACAGTTTGAGAAGAAAGAAGGTGGAATGCTACCATTTAAATTATTATTATTTAGGAGAGCTAATTGAAGCTTGGAAAGCAAGGAAAATGACTCTGGTATAGGACCCTGTAAATTATTGTCAGAAATTCGCAGACTGGAAAGGTATCTAAAGGAAGAAAATTCAGGTGGAATGAATCCATGTAACTGATTGCCAACAAGCTCAAGAACATGAAGCCGGGTAAGGTTTGACAAGAAAGGTGACAGCAATCCGACGAGACCAGTTGCTACTAGGCTGAGATTCGAAACTCGATGATGCCATTTGTTACATGAGACACCGGTGAAGTTGCAAACATGGACACTCTCATTCCAATTACTAAGAGTGGACTTTGGATCCAACCAAATTGTCTTCTTGAATGCCAAGAGAGCTTCCTTGTCCGTATCCATTGAATAGCGAGGATGGGAGTGATGCTGAGAATATAAGGCCGCCTGACAAGTTGTGAAAACGCATTGTTGCACTAAAAGAAGAACCATGGACTTGATGAGTAGCATGTTGGATACTGTTTTTTGCTTCTGCTTCTATAGCTATGTTCATTTCGTTAATAAACTGACAAAAGTCGGAATGGGGACATGCTGTATGCACCACGAAGAATGAGAAAAGTTGGGGGAGGGAGGGAGATGAAAATATTTGAAAGGGACAACTGCAGATGCGTGAGGAGCATGTGATGTGGGCTGAAGTGATAGTGGAATAAGATCAATATAGGGTATCTAATGTGTGAATGAAACTCAAAAGCTATATTATGTTTTGTTTATAATGTTGCACTGGAACCATGATGACTAGACTTTCCAACTTATATGACATAAAAATATTGGTAGCCACTGAAACATATGGGCTAGTGGATATCATGGAAGCCTAGCTGATGTGATCTGCATTTACTTTACGAGCACACCCACACACGCACACATCCAACAAACACAAACACAGAGAGACAGTTGACATTTTATGATTTGATATTTCTGTGCCGATATGCACAACTTGTCTTAAGAGATCATTTTGATCGGATCAATCTATTGGGAATTTAGAAGAGAGAACCTTCCATTGACAACTAATAGAGCTACACAATCATTAATTTAAGGTTCTGCGAGTGCTTTTTTTTTTTTTTTTGTTTTGTCGTTTTACCATCTATCATCAGAAGGAAATTCTTATTTGATGCAATCTCATCTTACTTCATCCACTTACAATGCCATTTTTTCCCAAATCCCAACGCTATAATATCTCAGATGATATATATGTAGTTCCAAACCCTATGTGGTTCATATATGTTAATCAATTTTCTGACAGCATAAGCTTTTCTTTTGGAATTCTTCAAAGAAACCCCTATATCTTTCCATATCAAAATCCTAATTTCAGTTTGTAATTTAAAATGTCCTCAGGGTTCTAAGTTCTTTGAGCACTTCTAGAGAGACATGTGTAATCTTGTGCAACTCTTATTGAAATAGAAATTCTGGCTTATGGTATGCCGAAAAATTCTTTAAAATCCCTCAAAATGCGAAAGATTAGACTATCATTCCATAGACAGCAATTTTAAGCTCCTCATCTGGCATGGAGCTCTTCAGAAATTCTACGGGTGTGTTAACAAATCTCCAAAATATATATTATGACAGCAACGTGTGAAAATTATAGTATACACTATGCCATGCAGAACTCAAGTTCAACTGCTGTTAGTTTCTAATTTGAATGGTAAACATTGGAAATCCTTTAAGTAGGGACACTTTTATATTGCTCCACTATATGAGGTAAAACATCATGTAGCCCATAGATTATTTTTCAACAAAAGTATCTTAGTCTCTGCTGTCCAACAAGTAATGATGGTCAGTTGTTGAATGGTTAGGTTTGGTATAGTGACATAATGTTTCGGTCAAGGGGATAAGATCACAACGTGACTCTCCTGTGGAGTAAATTAATGGGTTGAGGATGGCTACCTACTGAATGCTGCAGTTTTGTATCAACCGTAAACCACCATGAATGATATTTTGGACTAAGTTCTCCCTTACCCCAATTATATCTCTAATTATCTTCCTTGACAATCACATGCTGTCATGTAAAAGTGTACATCTGACTTTTTGCTCGCTCGCTGGTATATAATAACTTGTGATTGGTGGGAATACAAACAGTACTCCCAACAACAGGGAAATCATTTAGGGATAGGGAAAACTATATTTTGATATTCTATTCAAACTATATCAACTTGCAACATATATTTCTCCCCCACAATATGATTAGTGGAAGAACTTTAACAAAAAGGGTAAGTCCTTTTTTCATTCTACTAAGTGTCTTGTTGGACTGTCATTATGTCTTATTCTGCATCTGTTTTGCCTTTTCTGTGAATATAGTGTGTGAAAATTTATGAGGCCTAGGTAAATATGTCTCATCCTATTTGTACATGAATTAGGAAAAAGCATAATGTAGAGAGTTTAGGCTTCCTAGTGACAAAATGCTGGCCAGCTAGTGCAGGACAAGATGGAAATACATCTACACAGCCTTATCCTTGCGTTTCAATAGAGACCCTTTCCCTAGCTCGAACTCATGACCTTTGGGCCATCAAAGGAGCAACTTAACCATTGCACACAAAGCTTGGCCACCGGTTTCTAAACTTGATATTGAAATATAAAACCAAACAAAAGCTTACAAGGAGTTAAAAAATAACTTAAGCCACTCAAATAGATCATAAAGGTAGTAATACACCACTTAATAATTGCTGGAACCTTTCACTTCTAAGAGCCATGGCTCCATAAAGCATTGGCATCTACCTAGCTAGGCAACAAACAACAAAGCAGCCTTCCTCCATTTTATCACAAACCTAGGACTCAATGCTCACTCAATATAGATGGAATCCCCGGAATGGATAGAGGCACTTGAAAAAAACTCTAGATCCACATAGAACTACTGATGACCTAGTGGAAACAACAGATAGATTCTTAATCTTCAATTGACACGCCATTGATTTCTAAATGTAGTTTTTAAGAGAAAACATTTTTCCAACTAAAAGAGCATGACTGATATAAATTTGTAAAAGACTTGGAAAAACCAGAACCACAAATCCTAAAAGAACAGTAGTTAAACAGCTAGAAAACATGTCCACAAGTCAAAGCTTAGACCTTGTTGGATCTATGTCCTAGCCTAGTGCATCTATGGCACCATTTGAAGCAGCTCCATTGATTACTAGTACCACAAAACTTCTATATTTAAGAGCACATGACATCTAATCAATATCTTGTGACCAAGCATTCTACTTATCTTCGTGGTCTTGAAAAATTTATCAGTAACTTTGCATTCGTTGAGTTGTAGAGTATGAAGACATTACGACAAGCATTTGGTCTGCCATTTTTCCCGCTCTGTTCATTACCATAGGATTGATCTAGCATGCTGCATTTTGGCGAGATCTAATCAGGTATTCCGTCTCAGTTACCTTTACTCCTTATATCTGCATCAAATAATCCATCCATCATCTCGGCTATCTATCTTCTCTATGTAATAGTAAATTGGTGTAATTATTCTGCAATTGAGGGTAAATCTATATTCCTTGTCTTCATAAAAAATGAAAGGATATCTAGGTGGTAAGTTTACAGAGAAGACAGCTTTGGAAAGTCTTGGGGCAGTGGCGGATGCTGGACTTGGCGCAGCATAGGAGGGGCAAAATCATAAAAGTAGATATCATCAGAATTTTTTTTCCAAATCTTAGGGGACGATTTTCCAAAAATTTAGGTTGGGGTGGGGATGTCCCTACCCCTGTTTTGGGGAGTCTTAATTGAGTTTATGTTTTCCTAGGACTTGAATTAGTTTTGCCAGATGATCTAGCTTTATGAAAATCAACACTATTCATTTCAAATAGATTTGTCTAAAAACATGTATTTCAAATCTTCTTTGAAAAACCACCTTTTGGTTATGAACGACAGGTTTTCATCATGTCATCTAGCAAGCAGCAAGTTAAGAAAATCCATCAGCGGATCCAATTTTAAGATGCAAAGCCAACACTACAAAGCAATACCAATTTTTAAGACGAGGTCGAATATATGAATCTTGTTTCGCTGTTGCCTCTTGCTCTATTGCTGCATCGGAATTCATCTGAAAGCTTGAACACTTTACATTTCACTGTTCTGAATTCCCTCTTTTGTTGCCCATTTTGCTGTTGCAGTTCACCCGTCAAGAAAAGAAAGCCAATGGGCAGTCAGAGACTTGATGATATGGAAAATGGCATTGCTAAGGGAGTGTGTGTTTCACATGTGAGTGCCACTTGCCCTATCTTTTTTGTCAAACTTAGGACAGTACGACTCATGATGATAATGAGGAGACTGACCCAATCACTTTACTCCTTAGTGGAAACATCACTCTATTGAAATAAGTCTACCATGTTAAAAATCTCTTTCTCTCTTAAGCATTGTGTCATCAAAATGGATCTTCAATTTCATTTTGTTAAAATTTTAAGAGAAATTTTAGTTACAATATCTTTTAGCAACTCAGAAGTTTAGCAAAACATGCTACCCGAGAAGCAACGAATTTCTCGTTCCTTACTGATATTTCTTGATCATCTTATACTAAGTTTATATCAAGGGCTCGTGAAAAACTATGCGAATTCGAATTCATCAGAACCCTAATCCAGGAATCAACGAAAGAAGACCTAACTGATACTAAAATGACAAACAAAGGGGTGAACTCCTAGGAGTATAAAGACATATGGATAGTTGAATGAAAAACTGTCACTTTTCTAGCCACAGGTCTCTCCTCAGAGATCATTATCTGCATAATCATTTAGTTTTAGCTAACAACTATATAGAAATACTGATATGGGATCATGACATGTAATGCTCAATCTTATAAAGCTAGTAATGGCAACTAATCTGGATAATGATTCATATTAATATCATTGTCAGTGGGAAAACCACCAAAACTCCTTCCAAATGGGACATCTTTTGTAGTGCTGCACTATGTAGAGTAACTTTCCATCTTGCAATTACAGTGTGCTTTTATATACTTAATTATATGTTCCAAAGATTATGTTTATCATGTCTTATGATAAAACTGACATTGACACAAATTATTAAGAATGAAATTCTGGATTAGGAGGAGAATGATTGCACAAAATATCCGATTGCAAAATTTTTACTAAGGGTCTTTGGATTCCTTGAGGAAGCATTCAAAATGTACATGGAATGGTGTAAATGGGTTTCCATGACTAAACCTTTGTTACAATCTATTTCAAGTGAGAAAGACCGGAGATTAAGGGCGTGTTTACTCCACAGAACATGGTTTCCAACTTTCAACATTCATTGTTTAAACAACATCATCGAGCGTGTAAATATTGATGCTTTGTGTAACTTACCTAAAAAAAAAAAAAAAATCAAATTTGTAAAGTATTAATTTCAAAATAGTTATATAGTTAATTACATCAAGATAAAGAATTAGAAATATTAAAAATATTATACATACAAGTTATTGAAAGACATAGATAATATTAAATTGCATAAAAGATTTATCATTTTAAAAATAATATAAGACAATATTGCTAACCGTTTATATATTTTTTATTTATACTATTAGCTATATTAATTGACATAACCTGAAGTATTGATGCAATTTTATTTAATGTCAAGTGTATACACAATTTTGACGGAAAAAGAAATATGTATTTATATAATTATACTCATATAAAGTTCACTTAGAAGATCTCGAATAATGTACAAGTTTCTTAAACAAAATTTTAGTTTCTTATTTAAAATGAAAATTCTAAGATTTTTTTAACTTGAATATCCATTTAATTTTTATTATTCATCGATGAAATAAACTTTATATAGTCAACAATTCATAATGAGAAAATTTTTGCTACTTAAACTTTAATTGTTAGACAATATGATCATTTAAAAATGAAAAAAAAAAATTGATACAATTTTAATGACGATAACTGTTTCTTTTTATTTATTTCTTCCATAATCAATAAAACTAAAATTGAGGAAGTTTTTTACCTACTTATTTGAATATATTTAAATATAAATTGACAAATCTTGAATAGGCAATAAGAAAAAGAAATAATAAAGAAAAGGGATGTACTGCTTCCTCTAATGTGATAAAAAATGGAGTAGATAGCATTGTATTTAAAGTTTATTTGCTATAATTGATTAAGGGAGGGCAACAACTTTCTATATGGATTCATTATGCTTTATGATTATAGTTGTATAGATAAATTGGACAAAAGATAAATAATTAGGATAAATTTGACAATAATAATATATATGACTATGTAATATCCCAAAAATGATAAAATAATATTCATAAAATAAATTAATATAAAATTCGAGACTAGAATACCAAGGATAACCCACGCCAATGATCGTGGGTTCACAACCAAAAGACTGACCATTAATTGACAACTACAACGAGTCTCAAGCCATGACTAACCCCCAACCAGCCTTTAACAAATCTTTAATGACCTTCCTCGAGCAATCTTAGAATTCATAAGAACCCATGGGCTTCACCGCCCGTCAATCATTGTATAAATACATCATGACCCTTGGTGGTCTTGCCTCAGGAAAAACCTAAAGGACTTATGGCTCTAGTTGTATGATAAAACCAAATATTTCTAAGGAAAATATAGGTGCAAAGGTTAAAGGTAATCACTCTTACTATCGCCAACTTGGAGCTTGATGAAACATTGGGCTACGCACCATGAATTGATAAGGGCTTAGAAGTTAAACATATAAGTACCTGATCTATATCTTTATAGGTAACACTTAACTTCCACTTATTTATTACTCCCATTTCTCCATTGAGCTCTCATTGCTCTCTCCCGAGCCTTATTGAGTTAAGTATCGAAACAGTATCATCAAATAACTCCTTGCTACTCTCTCACCCATGTTTGTCTTGCATATTGGCTCAAGCATCTTGGAACCACCTCAACCAAACCTCTACACAGCTTAAGGAGGCCATAAACTGTCTAACTCTATTGGCTAAGAATTCAAGACAACAATAGATAGTGGAAAAAATCTCTTCTCTCCCTCTATCTTAATTTTTATTATAGAAATCATGCTGCTCATAAAAGTAAAAGTTACTGGTTACCGTAACCAGCATAACTTCTTAAAATTGTTACAAAAACTTTTGATAATCGTAAAAATGAAAATATAACAAAATAGAAAAAAATTTCAATCGAAAAATGCATTCTAAATTGGATTTTGAGCTTGCCTCACTTAAAGAAATGTGATCAAATATTGTAACACATAACTCGACGTCGAGATGTATGAGACGGGCTTTCAAAATAAACTTCAACTTTTGGTTATAAAATAAAATCTAACTTGGGCTAACAATGGAGTATAAAAGCATTAACTGGGACCAATTGACAAAGCTCAAAGGACAATTTATTGATTAAAGCTAAATTATTGGAGATTACGAACCCTAATTTTGGAGAATTAGGTCAAAGAGGAGGATAGATACAAAGCAAGATTGCTCCTAAATCACAGTGATCACAGCTTCTAACTACAACATCAATAATAAGAAAAATGATTGAATGCTTATTCACACACATAGCCACTATGCATACTAGCTGCCAATTGCTATTACCACCTAACATCATTCTATTGGACTACTAATACAAGATTACAACGTATATCTAATATTTCCTAATATCTAACACTACCTAACGCTAATCAGAGCATGGCAAAATCCAACATATGATTGTTGATCGGTAAGGTTTATGTCTAAAGGGTTCCATGAATTGAACATAATGATCGGATTCATGTTGACGTCGTATTGCCATGTAAATCAAGTTGAAGAAAGTCTTCCAGCCGCGATTTATGAGTGCAATATATATCTATGAATTCTAAAATTAAAAAAAAAATTAAGTAAATATAAATTACATTAAATAATTACATAAATACTAATGCTATGTCTCATCTAGATGTGACGTTAATAATTATAAGGAAAAAAAAAACCACACGTCCAACATACAATATTAACGAATTCCATCACTATATCACATGTTGGACGTGTGTTTTTTCATTGTCTATCATTACTGCTTGTCGAAAATCTTTTACGAGTTGATAGTATAACACTTTTTCTATTTCAGTGTATTTGCTAATATCTTAAATTTGCATCCTCCTTGTTATTTTTCATTCTTTACTAACCTTTGAATAGACTTCAAAGGATGATCCGACATTATTGGATTTTATTAGAATAAGGGTTTAATATCTGCTAAATTTCTCTTAAGAAATCACTTTTCCTCGAGGAAAGACTGAAAATTTATTCGAAAATTCAAAGTCAATCCACGAATTCCCTTTTGTTGTTATCTTATTTTTTTTCTTTTAGTTATCGTTCTACGCTCATAAATTCTAATCACAACTAATTTAATATGAAAAACAAAAATTTAGGATTATTGTTATTATGATACGTGAGGGTTGTAAAGACCGAAAAGAACATAGATGGATATCTATCCACGGAGAAATAATTTAATTTACTTTTATATACAAAGTATTTTTTAAAATAAGTATCAGATAAAATTAATTTGGCAAATGCAGTTGCAAAATGCCCGTTTGCTTTGGTTAGGACATGGGTGAAAGTTTACAAAGAATCACAAGATAGAAAGTGCAATTTTAGTAAATCTCAATTTGAGAATGTAATTTCTTTTTACCACGTTTCCCCGACCCTTCAACTGCATTGAGCATTTCAAGAGTATTTTCTTGTGTTGTAGTGGAGTGTGCATTGAGATTTTCAATGGAATAAATGCAATTTTGCCCAGAAAAAAAAAAAAAGCAAAAAACATTTTTCTTCAATGCATTTCCTAAGGACTTTTAAATTTGCCGATTATTACAAGAAGATTTCAAGTGCCATGCCTACCCACACGCATGTAAATTGTGCGATTACATAAATCGTAATCCGAAAGTGTGATTTCTAATCGCGTTACAAATATGCAACTTAAAAATCGCATGGCTAAGAGTGCGTTTTATAAATCTCATCATAAAAATACAAGTTCTTTGAAAATTTACCTCCTACCTCATTTGAAAATTGGAAAAACTAAATCCCATTCAATAAATATGATTTTTTAATAGTATTTAGGTAATCAGTTTATCTAACACCATTTTTTTTAAGAAATAATTTACCAAAAAAGAGTAAACTCACTTGTTGATAAACTATTTTAAGCTTAGCTCGAGGCCCAATCCGAGCAAGGACTATTGAGGCCTATTAACAAGCAAAGAAGATTGAACACCTCACCTTCATCTCCAGCACTCTAAAGTCCTCCTCAAGCACCTTAGCAATCCTTGAGCACCTTAGGGACTTGCTCTCCATGTGCTCGATCTTTAGGGCGTCCGACATAGCCTCCTCGTAGCCTCCAAGTGTGCATTAGTTATGCCAAAGGCACCTTTCCCCCTCAATTTGCGACTCATGAAACGACCAACACTCCCTTTCTTGAAGCACGTTGTCTTTTGCTCCTCCTTTTCTCCTCATCAATTATGCGCTTGATATATATGGTGTGATTAGCACATCCAACATCTCTTAAGAATGTCAGCATCCCAGGTTTCAAACATGGTTACCAACGTGATGGTCGATCGGCTTATAAAGCCACCTTGTCATCCTTACAACGTTTGTCCCCTATAAGCAACGAACACAAATAAACCCTAGGTTAACACGTATCCTTAGTAGGCGAACTCCTTATGCTATTACAAGATCTTGCTCACATAACCTCCAATGCCACTTTCACACATTGCCAACCTAGTACTCCTTCTCCCTTTTGAAAAGAGTGCCTAGAAGTCTAATACTAGCACATTTTGTCTTATACTAATACCTTGTTACCAACTTAAGCATTGAAGGTTCCTTGTGGACAAACCTATCAGGGGCTTCTTGCAAGTAACCAGGAACAAGGGACGCACCCACTATCCAAGCTCGCTAGTACCTTCCTTAGTATTAAAGCCTACATCAACATTTTGATCCAATTGATCCCCACATCAACATCATCGATCCAGTTGATCCCCATGTTGACATCACCTTTTTCTCTCTTTTTACCTATCCATTTATGATATCAAGTCTAAATTTGAGTTTTAGACTCTTTATAATTAGTTAAGAACTTCTTTATGTATAAAATTTAAATTTTCAGTCTTAATTTTACTTTTATTTACATCTTGCTTGAAATGCTTTTGTAACCAATATGTTACCACTTGCCACGGTGTATGTATGTAAAGGCTCAAAAACCAACTAAACTTTTTCCCTTTTTCATCCCCTCAAATCTCTACATCCATTACTTGATCTCAATATCCATAAATCTATCACTTCTAGTTTAACATCTAGTTGGTTTTTTTACTATTCTTATTGTCACTGACCAATAGCATGACATTTGCTCTAAGTCTACATTTATAAATCTAGTTGCTCAAGATTGTGGTAATTGATTGATATAATTTTGACGGTAGCTTTATTGAATAAGTACATTTTTTATATTTATATATTTTCTTTTCAATTCCTTGTTTGAGATTATGCTATGTCTTTTATAGGCTTTACTTACATGAATTTTGTTCCCGTAAGAGAAATGATTGTATCTCCCATGTAGACATATTGACTCTAGAAATGTGTCCATTTGTTCAATTGATTTTCATACCCTAACTTTTTTTTCTAAATATTATCAATCAATTTGAATGATGTTATTTCTTTCCATTAAATAAATTCATTTTTGCTGGCCAAAAGAATAAATTTAATTTCATAGAACTCCGTAATCTCTCAAATATGAATTTGTCAACAAGGCTTGGTAATTACAACCATTAAATCAAATCTTAGCAAATCCAAACTTAAGGAAGCAAGGGTAAGTCTACTCATGAAAAGTTTCTTTTTAAATTTTTTTTAGAAAAGAAAAAAATACATATACTAAATATATATGTAAAAAGCAAGATATAATATAAAATGAAGAATAATTCGATAGTTATGTGAAGGGGTATAATTGAATCGAGTCGAACCAAACTGTATTAGACTCAAGCTCAAGTTTCAAGTTCGACCGAGTTTTAAATTTTAAGTTTGAGCTCAACTTGAAAATATGTACAATAAGTTTGAGCTCCACTTGATTAGCTCAATTAAGCTTGGACATTTTATAAATTTTCCCTAATAATTATTAAATTTGCATATATTTAAATAAATTAAAAATTATATCAAATTCGATTAAGCTTGCGAGCTTAATATTTTAAAATTCAAGCTTGACTCAATTTATTACTTAAGTAACTTGAGCTCGAGCTTAACTCAATTAACACCGAATCGAATTCAAGTAAAACTTAAGCCTAACTCAAGTAGCTTGTGAATTGTCTTGATTCATTCATACCCTTAGTTATGTGTTTATTTTACAAACATGAGGTCTTGAGTTCAAGTCCCATATTTTTTTTTATTTACCCTTTTTAAGATGCATTTTGTTGTGAACCGTAGCTAAGAACAAATAAGATCGGCTGCTAAATGGGTCCGAGCTTGCAAAAAGCTCGAAAAAAGTCAATGGGAAAAGGTACGAAAGGGTGAAAGCAAAGGATAAAAACAGTAAGTAAAACTTATGAACAGCTTTAGAGGATATGACGCACCAATAAAACTTCTGAGGATTCACGACACAATTCGATGTGACGTACGAATTGGTCCAATGAGGTTACTCGCCACCTAACCTTACTTAAGGGAAAGGATAAGAGTGATGCCGAAAGTAAACACCAGTATTTACGCTGAGAAGAAAGTACTTAAAAGTATATTAAAGATTATCTGATGTGTTATAACTACAAGTATAAGGGTATTTATATTAGCAAACTAAGGCAACTTGCCCAAAAGAGAAAAAACAAAAAGGACATTTCCTAAGGGAAGCAATGTACATGTTATAAAGGAGCACAATGTACGTGCTATAAAGGGGTACAATGTACGTGTTATAAAGGGGTAAAAATAAATATACAAGGAAAATAATCATTGGTGCTACAGATTCTGTATGTGATACTGTACACATGGCGATGCGACATTGGCGAAGTCGTTAAGAGATGCAGACAAAAAAAACAGACAGATGGGCTTGTCAAAGTAAGGATGGCTTAATCAATCTAGATTCTCTCTCTCAGCTTCTCGGCAAAGATGATGCCGAGTGATTGTACGGCTTGGCACTAGAGAGTAGTCATCTACTCGGCAAACCACAAAATAATAGGCTGTCATACGGCACGGCATTAAAGGTGATTCAGCAAGGAAGCACTTGGTCTCGGCAGGGGTTGGTTAAAACATAAGGATTCGACGTACCAACCCCTCTAGTCCTCAGGCTTGGCTATGAGTCAAAGATATCATAACTTGATTCCCATCATTCCCTCCGAGTTGTTTTGGAATCAAATCCGAATGATGTTCACTCAATCCTCCGTCAGAGTGATATGGGCTGAAGTCGGCAATGTTGAAGGCATCAAAAACCCCATAGTCCTCAGATAGCTTCAACTTGTAAGCGTTGTCACTGATTTTCTGGAGGATTGAAAGGTCCTTCCACCCTTGTAAATAGCTTGTTCTTCCTTTTTTTTTGGGAACCGCTCCTTATTGAGGTGTAGCCATACTAAGTCTCCTGGCTAAAACTGTTTGGCCGACCAACCTTTATTCTTTTCACGCATTCTCCTGGTAACTTGGTTGATATACTGAGTGATCTTATTGTAGATGTGCTAGAGAGATTGTACTTTAGCTGAGGTGTTACGGTCCTCTTGCACGAGTGCTGGTATAGAGGCGTGGTCAAGGGGTAACTCGGGATTGAATCCATAGACTACCTCGAAGGGAATCTACTTATTGGTGTCATGTACGATTCGATCATAGGCGAATTCACCATTGGTAAGCAGACGTCCCAATTAGCCATGTTCTTGCCCATTGCAGCTCAAAATAGTAACCCCAAAGTACGATTAACCACCTCTGTTTAGCCGTCGATTTAGGGGTGACATTAAGCATTGAAGAGAAATTTGGTTCCCAACCAACGCTATAGGGTTCTCCAGAAATGACTCAAGAACTTTGAGTCTTTGTCGAAGACTATATTTCTCGGCACGTCGTGTATCCGCACAATCTCCTGTAAGAAAAGAGGATCCATAGCCGAAGCGTCGTTAGTTTTGGTACAAGGCACGAAGTGTGCTATCTTACTGAATTGATCTACGACGATCATTATAGAATCTTTTCCTTAAGCAGTTCTCGGCAGTTTGAGAACAAAGTCCATACTTAGCTCAGTCTACGGTCTCATCGAAACAGGTAAAGGCATTACTTTCCCTTGTTTAGCTTGGCACTTGTTACGCCCCGAAGTCGCGAAGTCGCAACAGTCCCGCCGTGTAAACCATTCTATGATAGAAACTGGCCTCACAATTCCTACCATAAAGATAATCTACACAAAGCGTCGACGACCACTTGCTTTGAAGTAAACAGTTCGATTAATGATTATACTACAAATATGATAAGTAACTCAAATTATTATTAAACATAGATAATCATATAAATAAGTCCACAGAGCTTCCCAGGAAGATTTACATAATAACTACAGTTTACTAATTTACAGAATAACTAACAGTCTTCATCCTTTAACTACAAGGTCAGTCTGGTTACACATTAAGCTAAATAACTTGATCCTCACACCCCTGGCTTCAAAAAGACTAACCTCTGGATAATTGTAGGGCGGCATGGTACTTGAAGAGATTACAAATCAGAACCTGCAAAAGGATCTATAAGGATATGAGCAACTACAGCTCAGTAAGTTGAATTTGAGACTCATGAATGCATACAAGCACAAACAGGGTTATCAAACAATTATTTTCATGCAATGCAACAATCAAGTGTCATCGCACAACGTAGTCCGGTCCGTTGTGAAATCAGAGAAATTTCACCCACTCCGATCCGGGTTGAGGAGTTCCATGTTATGCAGCAGCTCACAACTAAACCCAGGCTTGTGCAATGGAGACCTCGCTCCTCCCGCGACTACCTTCGAACCATTGACTTCACCCCCGCCGCGACCTCCTCTCCTGTCACTTAGTTCGACTGAGGATGAAGAAGGGACCATTTTGCAATCCTGCGCTATCCCTTTCGAAGGGGTCGGTATTTGATTGGAGAGTCCTATGATCCCCTAACGGGTTGCAATGCATGACGTTTTCGGTTATTACGATCGACTAAGATTAAATTCCGGTTAAGGTTTTCAAACAAGTTCATACCAATTAAATCAGTCACAAAATCACTCACAGCACAAATTTAGATACATCAAACACATGCGCAAACTACTTACAATCACAAGCATATACAAGCCTAAGTCTCCGAGCACTACAAAACTAGTACTCTATTACAATAAGCAATAACCCAACTTACTTGAATTTGCTCGATCGCTCAATCCTCAAATTGCGAGCTGATTTGTTTCTGGGTGTCCTATAATGCAAAGAGGTCCTTTTAGTACTTATTTTTATGGATTCTTATTCTAATTTATAATGTAACTCATTTTCCTCATGTATACCTACAACGTATTAATAATTCGTTGTATTTTATTTCGGGGTTTGGCTCCTAAACTAGATTCTAGTTTTAATTCTTAAGTCGTAATTAGGCTCGAATCCCAATGTGACATTAATCACCTTATGCTCGGGTATTCAAATATCCTATTGGGTCGTAATTTTGGTATTCTAACTATTCGGTACACACTAACCCTAATTGGGATATCGGATTTATTCCCAATGTGTAAAAATCTTACATTTTAAGATATTTACTTAAAATTAAATATTAATTCCGATTTATTATTTTTCTGATTTCAATTATAATATTATCTAAATAACTTTATTTTTTTTAAATTTAGTAATTTATATTTTCACATATTCCTAATTTCTCATATTCTTTACCTAATTTCCCTAATTAACCATAATTAGTACCTAAAAGCTAGGATTACCTTAATCATCTAATCAAGATCCAAATCAGTAATTAACATCCTAATTACCTAATTAATCCCAAATCACCCAATTTTACCATCATTTTAGGGCTAAAAATTAACTTAAAATTTTCGAAAATTAATTTAAAAAAAAAGGGCTTCATAGCACTGTTCTAAATCATATGAGAATCCTACAGAAAAATTTTGAGCCCCAAACTACATCCCTAAGCCTATTTAATTTCCGGTTTAATCATGCTCGGTTTTGATCAATTTCTTAAGAAGCCTATATTTCCAGACATAATTAAACTAAATCAATATTTTTCCCTAAATCTATATACAATAAAACCTCAGAATAACAAGTTTCATAATTTTCTGGGCAAAATAACTAATTTTACAAAATTATACAAAAATCGGGGTAAATAAATGACTAACCGGTTCAAAGCTTTCTGGCCGTCCAAACCCGGTCCAAGGCTGTCGGCCGGTCCAGACGCTGGTCCTAGTGTAGGGTGGTGGTGGTGGTTCGGTCCCAGGTGGTGGTGGGTGGTGGTTTTAGTTCACCTTGCTAATCTGCACAGTTTTCCTTTTTTTTTTTATTTTCTGGAATTTCTCTTGATTTTTCTTGTGTTTCGATTTTTCTCAGATTACAAACTGTCCAAATGTCTTCTGAGAATTTTTTCCTTATTTATAGACAAACATAGTAATTAATGTGCATTAATTTGATGGGATTTTGCCCATTTCCTTGATTTTAGGCTTTTAGTTTGGCAAATTCTTATTGGCTAATTTTTTTTCTTTTCAGTCACGACCTGATCTAGTTGCAGATATCTTCTTCTGATTTTTTTCTAATTTTTTTATAATTATTTTATATTTTTCTTTAATTATTTACTTAATTTTCGGCCTATTTTAGCAATTACGCGTATTTTTATCTACACGTAAATACATGTAGGGTACACGTGAACATTCCTAAATATTATTTTGGTCATTCTAAAATTTTTAGTATACATATAATCTATCTCTACTAATTTATTAGTTATTATATTACACTTTTTGCCTTTTCGGTAATTAGCAGTTATTATGCTTAAAATTTGAAAATTTTATAGTCTCCTATTTTACTACTCACTTACTTAAATTTAAGTTTACAGGGTCATTTTTACTGGTATTTTGTTAAATAGTTTATAATTTGGGTTTGATCGGATCCTTTAGCCGATCGTCCTAAACCTTGGGTTTTAAGTTCAAACCTATGGTTACTTAGCTTGGTTTTAGGGTTTACAGCACTTGGCCTTTTTTTACAGAACACAGCCTTCAACTACTCAGTGCACATCCCTTCGTATTTTCAGCTAAAAGAATCGACCATTTAATAGTTCACAAGTTCTCCATTCTCTAAAGCGTCCAGAGAGTCTGCCACTGTAGGCTTCTCTGATTAACAATTCCCGTAGGAAACAAGTCGACACCCACAATTTCCCTCCTTGGAACAGATTGCCATCCTCTACATAATACTCGTCCACTGTCTTCCTATCCACGCATCGCAAAATTATTGATCCAAAGTATGGATCCTCGGAGTACTGTTCTTTGATATTCGCAAAACCAAACAGTCTGGTCTGCAGTTCTGACAAGAGCGCATGCCTCCTTAAAAGAGTATCTACAACTACTTTGCTCTTTCCTTACTTGTATTTGATCACAAAATTGAATCCCTCAAGGAATTCAACCCATCTCGCTTTTCGCTTAGACAGTTTGGTCTAACTTTGGAGGTACCATAATGACTCGTGATCAGTATATATGACAAATTTCCTCGGTGGTAGATAATGCTGCCACACTTATAGTACTCGAATTAGTGCCAAAAGTTTTACGTCATATACAGAGTAATTTAATTAGGGTCCTCGAAACTTCTTACTGTGGAAGGCAATTGTTAGCCTTCTTGCATCAGGATAATACCTATTCCAATGTTTGACGCGTTGTACTTTAGCTCAAAAATTTTGTCAAAGTCGAGGAACACTAACACCGGGGTGGAGGTCAACTTCTTCTTTACCTCCGCAAAACTACTGTCCTCCCTTTCTCCCCATCGGAAGTCAATGTTTTTCTTCGTTAATTCAGTAAGTGGTGTAGCAAGGGTACTGAAGTTCCTGATGAACCTTTGGTAAAACAAAGCCAGTTCATGAAAACTTCTCACGTAAGTACAAGTAACAGGGGTCGACCATTCAACAATTGCTCGAATCTTCTCATCATCAACTCGCAAGCCTTCTCTATTGACTACATAGCCCAAGAATACCACTTCATGTTGGCAAAAACAACATTTCTTTAAGTTGCTGAATAATCTCTCAGCATGGAGAATATCTAAGACTACTCTGATGTGTTTACAGTGACTCGATATGTCGGCACTGTAGATCAGGATGTTGTCGAAGTACACTACAACACACTTCTCGATGAGATATCTCAGCACATGGTTCATAAGCCTCATGAAGGTGCTCAGGGCATTCGATAAGCCAAAGGGCATGACCATCCACTCGTAAAGTCCATGTCAAGTTTTGAACATAGTCTTCCACTCATCTCCTAATCTCATGCGGATTTGACGGTAGCCGGACTTGAGATCAATCTTGTTAAATATTTTGGCTCCACTCAATTCATCCAGCATGTCTTCTAGCCTCGAGATCAGACACCTGTATTTAATCGTGATTTTGTTCACGGCTCGGCGGTCAACACACATCTGCCAAGTTCTATCCTTCTTCGATACTAAAAGTGCAAGTACAGTATAAGGGCTAAAACTTTCTCTCACGTATCCTCTTTCCAACAATTCATTAACTTGACGTTGACGCTTAGAAGCTTACTCGAGATTCATGTGATAAGCTAACTTGTTCGGCAATGCAGCGCCGGGTATTAAGTCAATGCAGCACCGGGTATTAAGTCAATGTAGTGTTCTATGCCTTGGGTCAGGGGCAACCCTTCAAGTAACTGTTCTAAGAACAGGTCGGTATATTCATCTAATAGTTTCTTCACCTCCTGGGGTAATTCATCCCACCCCTTCATTTCCAGTAGTCGCCTAACCAAAAGGAAGGTCGGTTCATCGACATTAATGGCCTCTCAAAGTTTGACTCTACTCATTACTAGAGCCTTCTTCGATCTGCGAGCAAGTTTCATCTGTAACTTGTGAACCTCTCTCGATGGCATCAGATTCAACGTAATCTTCTTATCATTCTTCTCGAACATATAGGTATTCCTATAACCATCATGGATGACTCTCCTATTAAATAGCTATGGTTTTCCTAACAATACGTAGGAAGCACACATAGGTAGTATGTCGTAGAGAATTTGGCCAGAGTAATCGCCGATAGTGAGCGGCAGTAGTACTTACTGAGTGACATGTAATACTCCCTTTTCACTTAACCATTGCAACTTATACGACTTTAGATGTTCAATAGTCGGCAACCTCAGTTTTGAGACAAGGTCGGTTGACACCATATTGGTGCAGCTCCCACTATCCACGATGAGGGCGCATGTCTATTCATTCACCTTGCAGGTGATATGAAATAAGTTCTCTCTCTGCTCTTCCTCATGTGAGGGCTCCACGCTTATAGTGCATCGAACAACCATGAATAGTTAGTATAAGTCCTTAGCATACATGTCTTCCTCGATCAACTCTTTCTTAGCATTCTCATTCTCGACAGGAACCTCCTCCTCCTTAGGTTTTTCATTCGTACTCTCTATGTCTAACTTCGGGGTGTCTCCCTTAATGATTGTTGTCCTTCGATTCGGGCACTGAGCAGCCATATGTCCGAACCCCTAGCACTTGAAGCATTTAATATGGCCAATCTTCCTGCCAGGCCCTTACCCCTTCTCATATGTTCGGGTCGGTACTACATCTTCGGGCTAGCTTTTCTGCTTAGGTCTGACATCTATCCTACTTCTCGGCTCAGTACTTAGCAGTATCCGGTGACTTGCCTATCTAAGTCAACTAATCGGTACTCTAGTCGCTACTCGGCTTCTTCTTTGCCTCTTTACCCGCTGGGTAATCTGAACAGCTTCATCCATTGTGTTAAATCATTAGAGTTCCACAATGTCTCGGATGTCTCCTCTTAACCCAGTGACAAACCTTGAAACTATTCGGGCAAGTGGTTCCTCCACTTCACATCTTATCATAAGCATTTAGAATTCTTGAACATATTCATCAACAATTCGGCCTACTTGTCTCAACTCCTGAAGTCGTGTGAAAGTATCTTGGTGATATGTTTCCAGCACAAATCTGTTTCTAAGCACCCTCTTCATCTCGAGCCAAGTATTAATCTCTCGGTACCCCTCTCTTCTTCTTATGGCTTGAAAATTCTTCCACCACATGACAGCATATCCAGAAAATTCAACAATAGCAATCCTCACTTTTTTGTAATCCTCATACTGGTAATAATCAAACACATGCTCCACCTTCTCTTCCCAATCTAGATACTCGTCAACATTCCCAGATTCATTGAAACTTAGATGCTCTAGGGACTCATACACGCTTCTCTTCAAAACACTCTTCTTCTTCCTCATTAAGCTCTCTCAAGTCTATCATTCACCTTACTCGTCTGCCAACTCCTTCACCTCGAAATGGTTGAGCTGGATTCTGATCTCTAACAGGTTGAGTAGCTTATGGAGTGTTTTGCACAACCTTAGTGGGTCGGCAAGACAATGCATGAATAACTTGGGTCAAATCTACCAAGGGATTAACTACCTCATCGAGTCTCTCGTCAATGCTTCTGGAAGTTCCTTGAGACTGACACTCATGGTGGATAACTCTACTATCATCATCGGTACTAACATTCATATTTGGGTCTATCATTTTTTCCTCACAGATTCAAAATTTAAACAAATACTTCAGAAAGTAAACAACTAATAACACCACAATCAAATGAACTCAATAACTGACTCTATTTCACATAGGTAAAACAAATCATAATAGAAATCCAAGAAGAGTTAACTATAGTTCGCACAAAACCTCCACTCTGATATCAAGATGTTGTGAACCGTAGCTAAGAACAGGCAAGGCCAGTGGTTGAATGGGTTCGAGCTTGCAGAAAGCTCAAAAAGAGTCAATGGGGAAAGGTATGAAAAGGTGAAAGCAAAGGATGAAAACAGTAAGCAAAACCTACGAACAGCTCCAAAGGATATAACACACCAATGGAACTTTTAAGGATTCACGACACAATTCAATGTAACGCACGAATTAGTCCAATGAGGTTACTCGCCACTTAACCTTGCTTAAGGGAAAAGATAAGAGTGATGCCGAGAGTAAACAATAGTGTTTACACAAGGAAGAAGATACTTAAAAATGTATTGAAGATTATCCGATGTGTTACAACTACAAGTACAAAGGTAGTTATATCCATAAACTAAGGCAACTTACCCATAAAGGAAAAGACAAAAATGACATTTCCTAAGGAGGGCAATGTACATATTATAAAAGGGCAAAAAAGAATATACAAGGAAAATAATCATTGGTGTTACAAATTCTACATATGATACTGTATACGTAGCGATATAGCATTGGCGAGGTCATTAGGAGATACGGACAAAAAATAAGGACAGGGCTTATCTGAGCAAGGATGGCTTAATCAATTCGGATTCTCTCTCTTAACTTCTTAATAAAGATGATGCCAAGTGATTATATAGCTTGGCACTGGAGAGTACTCATCTACTCGGTAAACCATAAAATAATAGGCTGTCATACAGCACGGCATTAAAGGTGACTCAGCAAGGAAGTACTTGATCTCAGTAGGGGTTGATTGGAATATAAGGATTCGATGTACCAGCCCCTCTAATCCTCGGGCTTGACTACGAGTCAAGGGTCCGGCAGCTTGATTCCCATCACATTTATTACTTAAATAACATTTGTCTTTTTACATGCATAAAACTTTTTTTTTTTTTTACAACAATCAATAACACTAAATTTATTGATTACAAATCATATCTAACTATATAAATTCTTTTGAATTGTTACTTTTTATAAGTAGTACCATAAAAATTAATTAAATTATCCATGTTATAAGTATTCCAGTTTTATCACGTAAGGTATTAATAAACAATACCAATTATATAACTTAATTTAGTAAATTTTTTTACATTTGATTTTATGAAAATGAATGTGAATTATTGAATAATTAATTACCTAATAATTTATATTCAAAATAATATATATGTATATATTTATGCATTGCCAATGTAGCAATAATACAAAGTAGTCATGAAAAAAAATAGTACAATATTTATATATATGTCAAGTTGCTCTATCTACTTCACTGGTAATTTCTTATTTAATTATTATTTTTAATTTGCTTTTGTTACAATAAAACTTACACATATTTTATATATTAATTTAATTTTTATAGATTGATAGTTAATCTTCATTTAATATATATAATAAAAAGGTAAAAAAATAGTTATTTTAACTTTTTATTAAGTAATATCGACAACTCTTAATCTTTTTTTAAATGAAAAATTTCATCGTGTTAAGTTTTAGGAATTATTATAAATCAAATCATTAAAAAGATTTTTGTACATATATAAAATATAATATAATTATGATAATAAACAAGTATTTTCTTACTGATAATTTTAATATTGACTTAATTAAAATAAGTTTTCTCTCCCCCAGTTATATAATCTTAAATCCATCCCTATAAGGAAGCTTCATAGTATAAGTTCTACATTTCTACTCTAACTTGTATTTCCAATTTGAGTTTGTCGCTTTTTGAAACTAATGCTCAATCTATTGCAATTTCACTCCATATGGGTGAGTGGTGAAACCTATGTAAGCCTCGCAAATTAACAACTAAATCATTAGCACATAAATTTAAAGCATTTGTAAAGTTCCTTGATAAAGCTTAGATTTTGTGATG
This sequence comes from Lumnitzera littorea, assembly GCA_024138015.1. Taxonomy (NCBI): domain Eukaryota; kingdom Viridiplantae; phylum Streptophyta; class Magnoliopsida; order Myrtales; family Combretaceae; genus Lumnitzera; species Lumnitzera littorea. The sequence continues at coordinate 1,279,421 of JAMXBB010000010.1, read as the reverse complement.
GGGATATAAAAATTAGATGAAGTGATACAATGAGTTTGGATTTTAAAAATGAAATAATAAAATAATGATATAATTAAAAAGCTAACAATAATCGTATTATCCATTATGGATCAAAAATGCAAAATTTGAATTTCAATAATTGATGAGTTTGTAAGAATTAATTATTTGTAGACTATAGTTAATGAAATTACATGGAATAATATTTAGATAAGATGTATATACATCAAGCATACTTCAAATATATATCCATGAATTCTAAAATACGCGTATGTATATAATAATTAAATTGGCTAAAATACTATAAGAAAACATTACAAAATATCCATCTAAACCCAAGGAAACCCTACCCCTCTATATAAGCAAATATGCACTTTAGTTAGTTAAATGTATGAGAAAATTAGAGAGAGCCAGGAAATCTTAATAGGGAAATTTAGGAAAAACTGAAGGGAATATAGTTAATTAGAGTTTAAACTTTATCAATTTTTGTAATATACTACTGAAAATTTTAAAGTGTTGATTTAATAATTAAACTTATCAATTTTTATAATTAACCATCCAAACTTTATCCTTTTTGCAATTAATTGCTTGAATGGTAATGTTTCTATAATTAACCATGTCACGCTTCGAAGCACTAGAGTTGTAACAGTTCTACTATGCAAACCATTCCAGGATAGAAGCTGACCTTTCAGCCTCTATCTTAGACATAATTCACATAAAGCGTCTATGACAAACTCGCTTTAAAATAAATAGTTCATAAATTAAATAAATTATTGACCTAAGAAAGTATGAAAAATATATTTAAATACTTAGCTATTAACTAGGATTTAAGTATTACAAATAATGTTTACAGGGTTTTATTGTCTTATACTTCTTAAGTAATACATTATTTGAAAATGAAATATTATAAATAAAAGCTAAGACTTTAAAGATATATCCATTCTTCAGATATATTTCCTTACTCTCCAGAATCTAGCAATTGTTAGCTTCAAGATAAATATAAGCCACTTCCTAATTAGCACATGCAACAACGTCTATAGGAATGTGAGTAACTATAGCTCAATAAGTTGAGACGGAGACTTCAAACTATACAACAAACACAGATAGGGTTATCAATCAAATTAATTAGATACAATGTATGTTCAAGCAAATGCCATCACACGACATTATTCGACCCGTCATGAGATTAGAAAAATTGCACCCACTCTAATCCTGGTTGAGAAGTTTCCATTAATATAACAGCTCACGACCAAACTTAAGTTTGTACAATGAAAACACCACTCTTCCTGCAACTACCTTTGAACCATTAACTTCACCTTTGCCATGACCTCTTTACTTGTCACTTAGTTCAACTAAGAATAAAGAAAGGACCAATTATGTTATCCAATGCTATTCCTTTCAAAGGGGCTGGTATTTGGCCAGAAAACCCTAATTTTCCTCAAATGGGTTGTTATGCATGTTTGATTTAGAATTTCAAGTTATATATTTAATTAGATCCGGTTTAAGGTGTTCAATCATTTCAACAAATCACACAAATACAAGCCAGGATAGCAATTCAGAATCATATCATCAAACTCAAAAACAAGCACATGCATACAACCAACTATCTAACAAGCATAATCAAGCACAATTTCAAGTCTCCGAGTACTATAAATTAGTATTTTGAAATACGCTAACGTATTAATCTTAATTTACCTAGACTCCTCGCTTGCTCACTTGAAGTACGACTCATATATATCATTGCTAATAATCTCTATAATATAAATGTTGGTTTAGTCTTCCATAACTACGATAATATGTTTTGTTATGTAGTTTAGATTATGATTATCTTTAGTTTATGATCTTCTTACATTTAGTGATTTAAGTCTAAGTCTTTTAGAATTACTTCCTTTATTCAGCTAGGTTTTAGATTTATTTCTTGTTTCAATTACGGTTTCGGCTTCTGAATTAGATTCTGTTCTAGAAATAACCTACATTTAACATGATCACTTATACATATGTATATATATATATATAAGCTTTAAATCATAGGTTTTAAGTTTGGGATTATAATTTTACATATTTATCCAAATTCTATATCTCCTATAACCGAATTAGTTCCAAATTAATTTCTTATTCAATTTTTGAATCAGTCTTTGAATTCAGTTTTGTTTTAGCTTCTTATTTTGTTTTTATTTATGAACCCTAAGAATTCTTCCCAAACTAAAATATGAGATTCATCTAATTATGCTTAAGTATCTTAAATCTATGTTTTAGCTCCTAATCAATATTTTAATCAGTACTGTACACTACGTTTCTAATTTAATTACCAAATCAGCTCCCGGTATAAGAAAATTTTATATTTTTCATATAATTATCCTAATTTAAGTTTCTTACCAGATTTATTACATGATTCTATTATTATTATTTTATCAATTTTATTCTAATATTTTCTATTTATTATATTTTTAATTTCACATATTATGTGTTATTACATATTATTCACTTATTTTACTTATTTAACATTTCTAACACTAAATATATCATCATTCACTACCGATAACATGTTAAGATGTTTAATTATATTCTAAATCAAAATTTATACCTAATTAACTCCTAAATCATAAAATTAACTTAATTATACTAATTTATCCCATTTTCATCACATAATACACATAACACATAATTTTAACATTCTAAATCCTATTGATATTATACTACATTAGCAATTAACATCCTAAAACACATAATTACATACTAAAACAATAATTATTCAATGAACCATTAATTAGCCCAAAAAATCACTAATTATATATATCTTTTAAAGGTCTAAAAATTACTTAAAATTTTTGAAAATTTATTTTTGAAAAAGGGCTTCATAGTACTATTATACATCTTGTGTGGGGGTATGAGTACGAATGTAAGTGTCACGTGTGTGCCGTATATGAAGTGGCGCTATATGTAACTTGGGAAATAACTTGAGTGACTCCACGGGATGATCAAGAGAGAAGCGTAGGGAGGAAGAGTAGGTGGTCTTAGTAAGGCTCTAACACATATAATGACAAGTGAAAAAGCGCCATGACCTCAAACTCTAAGATTAATGAAAAATGAAGTGGTGTTCTTGAAGTGTTTAAGTGTTTTATCTTTGAGGCAAAGTTTTATTTATTATTTTAGTGTGAGCCAAACCAAGAAAGATTAGATCGAATGGATCGATCTAACGGGTCCTACTCTAAATCCATCATGCCAAATCTCCCTTAATCATCCCGAATATTTAAACTCGACTTTATAGGCCTCATCACCCTAGCCCAATAAGTCAAATCCATTTAATCAATGGGCTTAAAGCCCAATATTAAATTTGGCCCTTTACATTTTGCCTCCTGACTAAAGTCTTTCGAATGAGGTCGAAGGGATTTGGGTACCAAGTGAGCCTTTTAGATGACTCAGGTGTATGCGCATTGTTAAATAGCTACGTCGCTGCTAAATTAATTTGAGAATTGTCTTAATGCGTGGGTTGGTAGTACTTCTTATTTATGTGTCATGCCTCTGTTGGATTAGATTGTATGTTACCCCCAAGACAACACTCTAAAATAAGTCTTCTTTAAGTTACCTCTTCTTAAGCTAAGTTGTTTCTTCGATTTTATCCATAAGAGTTACTGGTTCTCTTGAGTTAAATTTATACACTAAGTTTACATTAGCAATTTCATTGGGTTGACTCCATGTATCAATGTCACCTTGATCTTCTTCTCATATAAGGGCATTATTCTTATAAGGTCTTCACATATCATGTAACACTTTGTATTAATCAATTTTATTTATTACGCTACGACTAGTAATCACAGCGGTCCCGCTAGTAGGTTAGCGGGCAGGGGTTAAGGGGACAGGGTTCCTTGTGGAGTTTCAGGGGCAATACCCTGGAAGCTCAACGAATTTCCATATCTCCATTGAGAAAATTCCTTCAAGTAGAAATAGTATGGAGTGTCATTTTCTTACTTATTATTATTATTATATCTCTCTTCTACTAAAAATGTCATAAGTGGCCCCTTACTTTTTTCCACTCTTATGATACAAGCTTTTGCACTTTCTTTTGTTTTCTATTTTAAATTTTTCCTTGCTCTTTACTCCTTTAGCCAAAGAAGACCCTACATACCGATTCCCTTTTTTATTTCAGCTTTCTTCTTCTACAATTGCAACCATCTGAGAAGGCCTTCACATATAATCTTCCTATGAGGAGCTTTACCCATCATATGGATGCTAATTATTATTGGAGTTAAAGTGCCCAAAAGTAAAAGCTTCAACAACATGGCTTGGATGAGAGCCAACTAATTACTATTGTTCAAAGAAGGCTTCGAGGTCAAAAGTTGTAGTTATAGTTGGAGTTGTGCATTGAAGACGAAGACCAAGCTTAAAGAAACTGCCATTGAAGAATACCGGTGCCAAGCTCAAGGATGATGCTTTTAGAGACCCTCTAAGCTTATTAGGTAAGTGTGACTTTATGCTATTGATTTGTGTTCAAGGAATTTAATTTCTGTTAAATCGTAATAGCAACTTTTGTGTTCCCATCTCTTTTATTTCTTTCGGCGTTTTGTCTTCTTCAATACCAAGTGATGTGTGACATTAAGTGATAGCAATAAATTGTTAGACCTTAGCGACAAATATTAGTAGATTTTCTAATCACAAATGACCACTAACAAAAGCTTTGTTTGGCACAAACCATTGATGCTCATTAACCAACAAACCGATAACGCGCAAAAAAATTTGTGCCAGCAAAAATGATTCTCAACCTTGATTCAAAATCCTTTGGTGAATATCGAATACCATTTCTTCTCTTCAACCACTTAAAATTAGAAGAAGCTTGGTTCGTGGATACCGTTTTGTTGTGGTACCATAACTAGACCATACATAAGCTTAATGTTTCATCTTCGCCAAATCTGTTGTGCTTCACTTGGAATTATACGTAATAATTGAGATCAATTGCTCTTCAAGCTCAATTCAGTTGCTTCATTCTGGTATTAAGTCGAAAGCTCAACGTAGTTTACGAGCTTCTCGAATGATTTACCTCTGCAATTGTGGATGGCTAAGTCGTGAGGAGATGGTCATAGAGAGCTCGGAAGGTGGATATAATAGCTTGATTTAGCCATAAGCCACTTAGATCGAACTCGTTTTGGTGCTTATGGAACTTATCACTTTAAGCTACTGAAGTTTGGTAAAGAATAGAGCTTGGCATTAACATTGCCGAAGCTTAGGTGACTGACCTGGTGCAAAAGTATTACCGTGGTGATCAACCAAGTGGAAAAATTGTTTAGCAACAACACTTCAAGCTAACGTTCTGAAATAGGATTAAATAATTGGGCCAAGACATTACCGCTGTCAACAGCAAAACGAAATCTACCATCGACTTCTTTAGAGTGAAGATTAAGTTTATTGAGGGGGTGTTGTTGATACTGACTTAGAGAACGGATCCATTATTGGTGTGAGAGAGCTAATCTAACTAACTTAGCTTTGATTTTCCTCTTCTTCTTCTTCTTATATATATATATTCATATTGCTCTTTATTGTTGCAGGTTGCATGTGCAACCACAACCAAGCTTATATTCTTCCAACATTAACTGTAGGCGTGTCTCCATTTCAAAACCTTATTTCTCTTGAAATCTAGATAGCACCGTAATATAAGTAATAATAGTAGGTATGTGATAAACTCTTCTATACACTTTTCTTTTACTATACTTCATCTTGATATATGCTATAAGAGCTTTATTCGGTTATAGTAACGGCTTTTTCATGCTCCATTCTACATACTCTAATCCTTTGTTTTTGAAAAACTTATCACTACGAATGTGTCAATATACTATCAAATTACTTGTTACGACATCTTGTCATGTTTGTGGCTATGATTGAGTCATATTCATGCTTTTCTCTTCATTAATCTGCTCTTTGTTCTTTCTTGATTTGATGTTTAGGAATCGTATATTGATTGCTTTCTATGCTTCTTTCAGTTCTCTACCTATTTAGTAGTCGACATACAATTTCTAAGCTTTTGGCAACTTCTAAGTGTAGGAAACAGAGCGTTTACTTTAGTCCATTTAACCACTGGAATCCATCTAATCTCACCATCATTTGATGGATGGAAAAGTTTAGATCCAGGTGAAGGTTTAGTAACAAGCTACAACATATATCATTTCTACTGTATCAAGCAAGATAGATATTCACTATTTTGAACTGTACACTGTTGACAGTATCTGTTTTTCTTTTCCTCCTCATGTAATGAATAATGATATAATCCTCATGATTTAGTACCTTTGTTCTTGTAATTTTACTTGTGCTTTGATGCATGCCTTTGGGTAATTAATCATACCATCCTTCTCCTCCCCTTTTTTGATGTGAAATTGATATCTCCTAATTGTCCATCTTTTACAGGCAGCATAGTCAACGCTTGAGAATTTGGTTTAAAGAAGATCTCTTCACTGCTTGAAGTATAACTACCTGCAATTGAGGATCAAAAGTTTGCGATCGTAACTTGAGGACCACATCTCGAACTAGCAACAATCAGCAAATCGGCACGGTTTAAAAAGGGTAGACTCTTTACTGCCTAGACCGTAACTGTTTGCTAACTGAAGGTCAAAAGTCTGCGATTGTGACTTAAATACTGATCTTCATCAACGGTGATAGCGAAGAGATATAATACTTGGGTCATGTGTAGCCTCCCTTTGTAGTCTCCATAAAACCAATTACAACTTATAATATAAACTGAACATGAGTCCCGAGTTGTAAAGGCATGTACACACGAGCACATGAAAGGTGAGCACAAGCCTTAGACGTGAGGTGAACTAAATATAAGGCACGACGTTGATACATGAAAGTAGAACACGAACATTAATAAAACATGACAGTTGAACACGATGTGAGTCTTAAGCATGACATAGTCTCTAATCATGATGTAAGTTTTTAAAGATGGTACGATGAAGCCTTAAAGATGACAGGATGCAAGCCTTGAATCATGTGAATCGAACATGAGCTTAAAATGTGAACTTGACATGGAAATTGAACATGAGCTTCGAACCCCCTTTAACACGAGTATGTGTGAGTCGAAAGGTTGAAATGAACATGAAGCTTCTAAGTAAGCATAGCATATGAATTGAATATGACATTCTTGGCATCTAAGTTGAACATGAATCTCATTGTGTGTATTGAATATAAGCCTTAACACATGAGCTTCGATCATGAGTGATCATAAGGATCACATCTAAACCTTGAACATAATAGTGAATACAAGTCTTGAATATTAGGGTCGAATGCGAGTGAGCATGAGCCATAATCACGAGTCTTGAACTCAAAGTGAATCTTTAACACAACACAATCTATGAATGTAACATGAGCTTTGAATATGGAATAAATCTTAAACATGTCACAAGTGTTGAACATGATAAGGCGCGAAGCCTATATGTAACATGAGGCTTGAACACAACTTGAGTTTTAAACATGACATGAGGTCTGAGCATGATGTGAAGACTCAACATTACATAACACCAGCTCATTACTCGAACTGAGCATGAGGCTTTGAATATTAATCTTCTAACACGAACACATGTGCTAGAATGTATCAGTTAAATACCATCATAAACATGTGAGTTGGGCATAGTATCACCGATCTTATGTATGAATTGCGTATTGTCATTATGTATTGCAAGAGTCCTTACACATATGCGCTATCTCCAGTCTTCATGAATGGATGCCATACTTTCCGAATGCACCTTGCTTCTACTAACTCTTTTACTTCTCTTCATTTGCAAGTGGTCGCTTCCTTTTATACTCGCATATGGACATCACTATTGCCCTTAGAGGTCATTGACATGAATAAAGAATCTGGGAAAAGTCGTTCTCATAGCAACAATGCTGATAAGAACAACGAAGTTTTGGTATATTCTAAGGATCATATTCCGGCAACCTCCTTACCTTAGGACAAATGAGTAGACCCAATTATCGAAGGTGACCTCTTCTGGCGAGATATAAAGAGATAGGATACACATCCACATCGACCTAAGGATAGCAAGCTGCATTTCATAAGACAAGAACTTCCAGTGCATAAGAGGGTTGAGATGGAAGCAAATTCTATGTTATGTTTTAGAAATGAGAAGAAAGAATTCCCTCTTTTAGATAATAGTTTTGATGGCTCGAAGCACATAGTGAATGGTTGGTTATCTTAGGTGACATACATTTTCAAGAATCCCGGATATACATCTATTTTGGAAGAGGCAAGGCTGCACTATCCCATATGGGTATCTTCTCGTTTAACTTTGCACCACCTACAAGAAATAAAAACTTGGCGAGCTATCATGTCCCATTGGAGTACTCACTCACATACCTTTATGACAGCATAGGGTGAGATCACTCTAACACTACAAGATGCCACAGTCCTTTTGAGCCTTCCTAATCTTGGATTAACCGACATCACCACAATTTCAATCTCGAAAGATGATTAAGCACTGATTAAACTATTATAAGTGGACAAAAAAAAAGCTCTAAATACTTGATAACTCTGATTTTAAACATATTTCACGTGGTGATTTTATAGTATTTTCCTTACATTTTTTGTTTTATTTAAAGAAATTGATACTTAATTGAGTAAATTTTTTATTTCAAGGTTTGAACGCGTTCTAGGATCGAAAACGAAGAAAAGGAATCAAGTTTCACTTAATTCGGAGTTCAAATGAAGGAATTATGAAGTTTTGAAGTTATGCAGAAAAATTCACCTAGGTGCAGAAAGTTACACGACCTGGGGACACGGCCATATCCCAGGCCGTGTCTAGTGACGAAAATAAAATCCTTATAATACATATATAAAAGGATATTTGAGGGTTTAGAAAGAGAGAGAGACATTAGAGAAAATGAACGAGACATGAGAGAAGAGAAGAGACTTGAGGAGAAGGAGAAGAAAAAGGCGAGAGTAACACCGACTTCAAGATTAGAGAGATTGTTCATCAATTAAAGGGGTTTTCCATGTTTTATTTTACGTTTTTGATGGAACTCGTTTTTAGATTCGTTATGATAGCTTAGAATTCGTGTGTTTAAGATTATGGAACCTAGGGTTTCATGTGACTCTTGGGTTGATTTATAATTTTCAATAAAGTTTCTATCTTTTCTTGATTCAATTATATTGTTTAATTGTTGATTAATAATTCTAGAGTATCAATTTATGATATCATGCATGATGATTGAGAAATTGCATGTGTAATTAGATCTTAGTATAATTGGAGAGAATTACATGAATACTTAGAGATAAGATACATGTTTTTTTCGAAAAGTTAATTATTTGTATGGGAATTTATTATACATTAATGCAATTCTAAGTTATATTACTAAGTGAAGAGATTCCGGTAAATAATTTAGGATTAAGGTTAATATGCTTGAGAAAGGTATTAACTTTAATTGTGAATCCCTCCGGTCAAGAATAATAGAAACTGAATTGAATATATTTTAAGTGGTCACATGTTAAACACTAGGGGAAATAATTCCTAAATACATTATTAATTTCTTGAAGTCGTTCGTAGTTTATTGCTTTCTAATTTGCTTAATCAAATCTCATAATTAGTTTAGATGGTTAATTTCAGTATTTTTAATTCATTCAACTCATCACAATTTTTCGGTTAGATAATAGAGCTAAGGTTAATATTAGTACTCGAAATCTCTAAGGGATCGACTCGGACTCACATCCGCTATATTAAAATTGATAGGTGCACTTGCCTTATATCAATACTTGCCAGCATGGTACACTTAGTGCATGGATCAAGCATTTCTTTAGGCCAGACAAAGGTGATAAGATGGGGCCTTAATATCTATACTAGTAAGTTCCTATATTTTGATGTGGCATAGTCATCGTTTACCCTTTTTCCTATTGATGTTCACTTTATAACCCTAACATAATCTATCTTGTCTTACATTTCAAGTACGAATTAGAAGCTTTCATTGCTTGTTGGTTGTCATCATTTGTGTTCCCAAGAGGCCCCGAAAAAGGCGTTAGTACTCGACACTTCCACTTGGCTATTGGTATTGTGCGAGGGGAACGTTTTACTTTGGGGCCCGTTTACTTGGGTTCCTTATAGAAGCATTTGGACCTCTTTCATGAAGCTTCGATACGCTCGCAAGGGAGATACGTTGTGGTGTCGTACGTAGATGGTGTTTCGTCAGCGAGCATTATAGGAGATATTCTAGTCTTCCGCTTACACATTCTGATGCCGTTAAGCCCTAGGCTTGGAGATGGGTCAATAGAAAACTCCTAAGTACTTTGAAGAATGTCATCGATACCAATCACGAGTTTAACTTCCATTCATAAACAAAGAAATTACCTGAACATGAATGGTACTTAGAAATCTACCCTTCCGGTTTAAAGGACTTAGTAAACTTGATAGAGCTTCATGATGAGCTTTCTGATGTCGAGATAGAGTTTATCTTATGGAGTACACCTAGGGGTCTTCCATTACTTCATGATTGGGCCAATGCTTTTAATCGCTTCCTTAAGTGTAGTGCCATGAAATATTCACTTGATCAGGTTGCTCGACAACTAGGGTTTAATCAAGGAGTAACTTATTATTTGGTCATTAACTAAAGTTTTAATGAGTGTTATAAGGCGTTCAAACTTGAGAGCCAAAAGAACATTCATAGGAGGATCAAGCAATTATTCTTTCCTTCCATGAGTTATTCTAAGGTTACTTTGAGTAGTTGGCTTACGTATTGGAAAAACTGCTTGGATGGGTTTAAAAAGTATGTCTTGGAGACAGCTAAAGAGGATTTGCCTGAAATAGTGATTCGAAGATATGAATTTCACTTTCGACTCAAAGAAGACCCAAAATTGTCTAATAGTACAAAGTCGCCTAGTGATGCTCAAGGTAAATCGCAAAATGAACGCTTACCCTCTCCCCCGTTGATCATCAAACAACCTTAGCATAGCCGCATTCGTGAGGTAGTATTGTCAATATACTCTTCCTCCTCTTCTTATATATATATATATACTAATATTTTCTTGAAGTTTACTCTTCTTAATTTCCCTAACCTTATGTGTCATAGGAGCAAAAGGGGAAGGATAAGATTAATACTTCTACTAAACAGAAAGTGCTGAAAAATCATCCTCACGGAGTCAGTGGTGGCATCCCTGAAGGTATTTCTTTAAGTCAAAGTACCCCTCCTATCACTTGACCTTTTCTAAGTCGCTACGGTATAGGAAAGGTGCTTTGGGCTAAAGACCTACCTGTTGTTACCAAAGTTGTGGATGAAAGAGAAGATGATGTTGAGTTAGTTGATTATAAGGATTCTCCGGAACACATCGATGACAATAAAGAAAATTTTGCAATAGACATTGATGATGACTAAGAGGGACAATTCAATGATAAAACTAACTCCACAAAGTAAGCTGATGAAGATACCCATAGTAATATCAGAATCCCTTATGTGTTCAATATCGTTGATGATTGCAAAGATAACAAATTTTTACTCTTAGAAGAAAGTGTGATCTAGGTGTTTATTGATGCTTTGATGGGTATAGGGTTTTGTAATGAAGAGATACGTACCGCTCCCAATGCTTCCATGGATGCTACTATGGTTAACAACGTCCCTATCCTTCGCCTGTTCCAAGGGATCTCGCATCATCACTTCCCTTAAAGGTTAAAACAATACAACATGGAGATAAAGGATCAACAACCAAGATGGTAGCAAGCTCAAAAGATACCACCTTCTTTCATAGCTTCATGATACCTTCTAACCTCCTAACACCACTAGAACGCTTACACAGGATAGAGGGGGATTTTTGGACGGGATCCATCTATTTGGGTTATAATGTGACCAATCATATCCTAGGCCTACTCGGGTAAGCCGTAGGGCTATTTGATGAGGCTTGGCGCTTGTTATCCACAGAAAGTCTTAAACTTTTAATTAGTAGTGTCGCCGCAGCACATGCCTTCAAGTTCAAGCTCAACAAGATGGAAATCATTGCAACTGAAGCTTAAAAGGTGTTGGGCAATCGAAACATTGAGGAAAGATGTAAGCTACTCAAAGCCGAAGTTGCAAAGGTAGAACTTAAGAGAGAGGAGTGTCTAGTAAGCACAGATCTTAATTCTACTGTAGCATCTAGTATCGAGCATTGATAGTATTACTTTTGTTCTCTTTGTACCCTTTTTATTTTTAATGGAATGTAAGGACTTGTTAAGCTCAATATATATGTTACACCCCGAAGCGGCAGAGTCGTAACAGCCTCGCCGTGTAAACCATCCTAAGATAGAAGTTGGCCTTACAACCGCTATCTTAGACCTGATCTACACAAGGCGTCCACAACTAACCCGCTTTGAAGTAGACAGTTTGTAACTTAAATAAATCATTTACCTATAAAAGTGAGGAATTATATATATGTTATAATTCAGTTATTACAGTTAAAGTTTACAATATTTCTCTATAGTATATTTCCTAGTTATTACATCATTCGGAAATGAAAAATAATTCTAAAATAAAAACTTAGACCCTAAAATTATGTGTTTATTCTTCAATATTTTTCCTCACTCCCCAGGATCCAGCAGTTGCTAGCTTCAGAGTAGTTGTTGCCGCTTCTTAGCCAGCACCTGCACGATGTCTATAGGGATGTGAGCAACCACAGCTCAGTAAGTTAGAACGGAGGACTTAAAACTATACCATAAACACAACAAGGTTTTCAATCACTTATTAGGTGCAATGCATGTGCAAGCAAATGCCATCGCACGACGTTGTCCGGCCCTTCGTGAGATTAGAGAAATTGCGTCCGCTCTAATCCGAGTTGAGGAGTTACCGTTAATGCAACAGCTCACGACCAAACCCAGACTTGTGTAATGGAGACCTTGCTCCTCCCGCGACTACCTTCGAACCACTGCCTTCACCCTCGCCGCAACCTCCTCTCCTGTCACTTAGTTCAACTGAGGATGAAGAAGGGACCATTTTGCAATCCTGCACTATCCCTTCCGAAGGGGTCGGTATTTGGCCGGAGAGTCCTAAGTTCCCCTAACGGTTTGCCATGCATGTTCGATTATGATTACGGAGAGTCCTAAGTTCCCCTAACGGGTTGCCATGCATGTTCGATTATGATTACTGGTCGTATATTTGATTAAGTCCAGTTTAGGGTGATCAATCATTACATACAATTCATACAATATGAGCCAGGGCAACAAACAGAATCATAGCATCACCCATAATCAAGCACATACACACATTCAACTATCTAACAAGCACAACCAAGCATAATCTTAAGCCTCCAAAGTACAACATCGTATTAATCCCAACTTACCTCGATTCCTTGCTCACTCACTCGAGGTCCGATTCGCTCAGGCCATCGCCGATCATCCCTATAACACAAACGTGGTTTCAGCTTTTCATGTAACTATTATAAGTTTGTTTTATTCTATAACGCTTATTGTTATGTATTGTTTAGGGTTTAATATACCTAATTATCTAGGTCTTAAGTCTTTTATAATTATTCTAGGTTCGGGTTCCGCATCGATTTCTAAATTAGATTCTAGTTCGATTTCTAGATTAAATTCTAGTTCGATTTCTAGGTACTGTTTTGTACCCGGACCCTAGAAATTCGTTTCAACTCATAATGTGAAACTAATCACATTATTTCCAGATATCCTAAATACGATCACTACCCCTAGTCAGCATTTCATTCCATCCGGTACACTTAAATCCGTATTAGTGTACCGAATTTACTCATGTTATAAGAAATTTTTACTTTTTTCATATAATTACCAAAAATTGAATTTTGTTTCAGATTTATTATGTTCTGATTTTCATTATTTTATTATCTAATTAAACCTAATTTTTCCATATTTATTAATTTTCAATTCTACATATTCCTAATTTTCTACATTTATCACATAACATCTTCATTACTTACACTTAACACTCCATAGACTAAGATTAGGTTTCCACATCAGAGATTAACATCCCTAAACATCTAATTATTATCTAAATCAGTAATTAATATCCTAATCACCTAATTAACTCCAAATTACCTAATTTTTCCATCATTTTAGGGCTAAAAATTAACTTAAAAATTTCGAAAATTAATTTTAAAAAAATGGCTTCATAGTACTGCTCTATATCACATGAGCATTCTACAGAAAAAAATGGAGCTCCAAACTACACTCCTAAGGTCATTTATTTCTAAACTGAAATGTGCTCGGTTTTGCATGATTTCTTAAGGGCCCTATATTACGAGACATGTTTTCATCAAAATAATATTTTTCCTACAAACTGCATACAAAAATATCCCAGAATAAAAAAATTCATAGTTTTCTAATAATATTTACTATTTTTGCAAAATTGCACAAGAATCGGGCTGGAAATTGGACTCACCGGTTTGGGTGACTCCGGCCACCGCAGGCCGCCGTAGCCTTATCGGCCGGCCTGGGCATTGCCACCACCGTATGGTGGTGGTGGCCGTCCACTTCCAGCTACTCATCTGGTGGGGGTTCCCTTTAAAAGCCCTAATTATACAGATTTTTCTAATTTTTTTCTAAACAGAATTTTTCTCTCAATTTTCGACTCTCCCTAATTTTCTCTGATTCCTAACTGCCCAAATGAGTTCTTAGATTTTTTCTGCTATTTATAGGGCTTTAGTGTAATTATTGTGCATTAAATTAAATAAGACAATTACTTTATCCCTTAAATTTTAGCTTTTGTGTTGCATAATTCTTATTGGTTAATTTTTCTTTTTCTCATCCTGACATGCCACGACCAAGTTTACATCATTCCACACCCTTCTGATTTTTTTCTGATTTTTCCATAATTATTTTATATTTTTCTTTAATTATTTGCTTAGTTTTCGGCCAATTTAGGTAATTACGCGTATTTTTATCTACACGTAAATACATGTGGGGTACACGTGAACATTCCTAATTATTATTTTGGTCATTCTAAAATTTTTAGTATACATATAATCTATCTCTAGTAATTTATTAGTTATTAGATTACACTTTTTGCATTTTCGGTAATTAGCAATTATTATGCTTAAAATTTGAAAATTTTATAGTCTCTTATTTTATTACTTATTTTCTTAAATTCAAGTTTACGGGGTCATTTTTACTAATATTCTTTCCAATAGTTTATAATTTGAGTTTGATCGAATCTTTTAACCGATCGCTCTAAACTTTAGGTTCTAAATTCAATTCTACGGTCAATTGGCTTAGCTTTGGGGCTTACAATATATAGTTTCGCTTTTCACTTATTTGAGATCCATGCCTTTTCATGCAACATCATGAATTAACGTGAGTTGTTTGTTGATTTAGCAAGCTCTTAAAAGTTCACATCATTATGCACTTAAAAAACATTACATTTCCTTAGCAGTACTTTACATGATAGGTTACTTTATGGCTTGATAAATTTTCGAGAAAACCTTGCGCAGTGAAAGTATATTTCGTTTACGAGAAAGGATTCGAATATATGATTAGACAATATAGAGATATTGATTGAAATGAGAAATATTAGTTCTATTAGATAGTCACATCATAAGTTAAGGGGGTATTACCCACTACTTAACTATTTTTACGTGCTCCATAAATGTATACTCAAATAATGCAAGTCATTGTTGTCACGCCCCGAAGCGGCAGAGTCGTAACAGTCCCGCCGTGTAAACCACCCTAAGATAGAAGTTGGCCTCACAACCGCTATCCTAGACCTGATCTACACAAGGCGTCCACAACTAACCCGCTTTGAAGTAGACAATTTGTAATTTAAATAAATCATTTACCTAAGAAAGTGAGAAAA
>JAMXBB010000010.1:1231722-1258672 GCA_024138015.1 Lumnitzera littorea | reverse complement strand
TAAAATTTGAAAATTTTATAGTCTCCCATTTTACTACTTATTTTCTTGAATTCACGTTTACGGGGTCATTTTTACTAATATTCTTTTCAATAGTTTATAATTTGGGTTTGATCGGATCTTTTAACCGATCGCCATATACCTTGGGTTCTAAGCTCAATCCTACGGTTACTTTGCTGAACTTTGGGGCTTACAATTGTCTTATTTGATATAGGATCATACAGTGCGCTTAGGAGTCAAAGCTTCAACTAGTCAACAACTCATATGATAGATGTATATTGCACACTTGGGAGATAAGTCTCTTACTAAGTAGCAACATTACAAACACCAATACTTTGTTACTTTTTTTTAACCTAAAGTACACAAAAGAGATAATAGTAGAAACAAATATGCAAAACAAGCTCATACAACTCGAGCTGTAAGTTTCATTCATTTAACTTTACTATAGTTTCCTTTTTATAAATGGAACTTTTTGATATATTGAAAATTGATAGGAGCAATAACAGCATCCATACTGGGATTCTTGATTTTGCAATATCCACTTTCGTACACTTCCTTAACTACAAAAGGTCCTTCCCATTTTGGTGTAAACTTAGGCGCTAGGGTACCTCAATACACATGCTCAGCTGCATGAAGTACGACATCACCTTGTTGGAAAAATCTCTTTCTTACTAGACGGTCGTACGCCACTTCAAGCCTATGCTAATAATTGATGAGATTATGTTTAGCGATATCACACCTTTCATCTATTGCTTCCAACTCTATCACTCGCAATGTGTCAGGTTTGAGCTCAGCATTGATAGCTAACCTAATAGATAGTATCAAGACTTCTATAGGGACTACTACCTCAGCCCCATATACTAGAGAAAAGGAGTTGCTTATGTTAGCCTTCGTTTAGATGTTCTATAGACCCAAAGTGCTAATGGTAGCTTGTCATGCCACTCCTTATGATTATCATGAATCATGCGACTAAGTATCTTCAAGAAACCCTTGTTGGTGGCCTCAGCTTGTCAATTTCCTTTTGGGTAATAAGGCGTAGACTTTACATTATCAATATTATAGGAAGCCAGTAGTTGGCGAACATGCGAATTGATAAAAGGAGTGCTATTGTCAAATAAAATACGCTTCGGGATTCCAAACCTATATATGATATTCTCCTTCATGAAACCCGCAACTATTGGTCATGTTACCTTCCTTAAAAGAGTTGTCTCTACCCACTTTGTAAAGCATTTTATTCCTACTAGAATCTAGATGCATCCTCTCGATGGTAGATGTACAGGACCAATAAGGTTAAACGCCCATGTGTGAAAAGGCTAAGGAGTTGTGATACTATAAATTGTAATTGTAGGAGTATGAATGGCATCGCCATGCCGTTGATAGACAACACACTTCTTAGTGAAGTTGAAAGCATCCACTTCCATTATTGGCTAGTAGTATCCTCTATCGAGTAAGTAATAATATAGTTTCCTTCCTCCTTGATGCCCTCGCACTCTATAACATGCACTTTAATCAAAATTGTTTCCATTTCAGGAGGAGGGATGCACTTTAGGGGTTTTCCCATAAACGATATTCTGTAGAGCTTACCTTCGTAGATAAGATACTTCCTAGCCTTTCACTTTACAAGCTTAGTGTCTATACTATTCGTCGGTAACACGTTGTTCCTTAAGTAATCAATGTATAGGTACCTCCAATCTCTAGCACTAGATACAAAATTACACTCACTCTAGTCGGAAAGCTTAGAACATTTAAGGCAATGTACTTGCACTTGAAGTGTGCCTTTAGTCATTGATAGCCAATAATAGCTTGCACGTTGAATACGACGTTATATTGGTGGTCCTTCCTCCTCGCACTAGATCTAATGATACTTGTTTAACTTGAGACAAGCTTCCTTAGATCCAATACATTGAGATAAACCCTTATAATATAACATTCCGTTAATTTTAACAAAATTCTTCAAAGCCGAAACAAAAGCCGCACTAGGGTGCACTAACGTTCCATAAATGGGACACACTAATCGTCTTGCATGTCTTCATCCTCATTAACAAAATTCAAAGCCGTACATGGGATAGATTTCTTAATTACTTGGATATTCACAATACCACTAGCATCTTGAATTACAAAGCCGAAACAGAAGCCGTACTAGGGTGTGCTAACGTTCCATAAATGGGACGCGCTAATCGTCTTGCATGTCTTCATCCCCATTAACAAAATTCAAAGCCATACATGGGATAGATTTCTTAATTACTTGGATATTCACACTACCACTAGCATCTTGAATTGCTATCACTAGCATCTTGAATTGGAATTTTGGATGCTAGTATGGCCAGTGCATCAGCATATCTATTCGTTGATCAACTTGTATGCTTGTATCGTACATAATTAAATTTTCTAACCATGACCTGCACTGCAATCCTATAAGGCGCAATGTGGGTTCCTTCAATCCAAATTCACCGGTAGCCTATTTAATGATAAATTTGAATCACCTCAAATACACAAATGATGTGCTCCAACTTCTCATGCAGACAACAAACCAAGTAATAATGCCTCGTACTCGGCTTCATTATTGGTGCATCAAAAATCAAGTTTAGATGCTAAGGGTATCTCTTGACCCTTAAGTGATGTTAATATGATTCCTACTCCTTAGCTTTAATTTCCCGCATAACCATCAAATTGAAGTGTCTATTTACCATCTGCTTTGACCATTAAAGTATCTTCATGAAATTCAACTGAGATTATGCCTATAGTTAAGCCCTCTTGGGCATTTGGGAAGTGTACTAATAGATCGGCCAGGGCTTATGACTTAATGGTTTTGGGGGACTGCACCGAGATGTCAAATTCTCCAAGAAGGAGTAATCACTTAGCAACCTATCCTGATAAAGCCGGTTGTGACAATAAATACTTGATCTGATCTAAACGAGTTACTAGATTGATCTTATGCGTAAGGAAGTAATGCCGTAGCTTCTACATGGCAAATACTAGCGAGAGACGGTATTGTTGCCTTGAAGAGTTCGACTCAGATAGTATACAGGTCACTCTCGACCGTCTACTTCTTGTGCAAGTAGAGCTCCAATGGACTTGTCGGTAGACGTAAGATACAAAATCAATGGCAATTCTTTAACGGGCATGGTCATGGTCTAAAGAGAGGTCAAGATCATCTTGATCTTTTGAATTGCCTCCTCATGAACCTGTTCCCATTCAAATGAAATTCCCTTTTTCAAAAGTTGGTGCAATTGGTATGAAATCTTAGTAAGTGCTAGTATAAACCTTTTGATATAAGAGACTTTCCCTATAAAAGTTTTTAGTTCTTTTAAAGTAGTAGAGGATGGCGTCGCTCTTATAGCTTGCACTTTCGCAGGATCAATATCAATTCCTTTTCGATTGACGGCTAACCTCAAAAACTTCCCTGAGGACACTCCAAAGACACATTTGAGAGGATTCATGCAAAGCTTGTACAGCTGACATCGTTCAAAAACATTTTGTAGATAAACTATGTGATCATGTGCCCTTTTAAATTTGATGACTAGATCATCAACATAATCCTCTATAAAGTCATGCATCATGTCATGAAATATAACGGTCATTGCCCTTTGATAAGTGGCGTCTACATTCTTAAGTCCAAATAGCACAACAGTATAATAAAAATTTCCGACTGGTGTCCGAAAGGTAGTACGCTCCACATCCCCAATTGCCATCTTAATCTAATTATAATCACTAAATCCATCCATAAACGATAATAAATCATGTCATGCAGTTGCATCTATTAGAGTATTCAATGTTTGGTAGAGGAAAGTCGTCTTCAAGATAAACCTTGTTCAAATCCCAAAAGTCCACACATACTCTTATCTATCCATTCTTCTTTCTTATAGGAACAATATCGGCAAGCCGAATAGGATGTTGGATGGGCCTTATGAATTTAGCTCGTAATAACTTCTTAACTTCTTGCTTGATTTGGACTTCAATTTCAAGGTGGAAAACCCTTTGTCCTTACTTTACAGGCATAACTCCTGGAGCAATACTTAATCTGTATATTATGAGACTAAAGTCCAATCTTAGCATCTCTTCGTAAGTCTATGCAAATACATCTCTATATTCTCTTAGCAACTTGACAACATGAACCTTTATTTCTTGTAAGAGGCTCTTGCTTATGAAGTTACTTTATATTCTCTCTTAGTCGCGCTAAATCCAATTCTTCTATTTCCTCAACCTGTGGCTTCATTTGGTCTTGTAGCTGTTGTGGGGCAGGTTAAACTTCTTACACTAGTATGGGCTGAAGAGGAGAAATATACCTCCTCAGACCCTTGAGACCGTCATAAGCGGTATACCCTTCTTCTGTCTTCTCGGATGAAGCTTTCAATTCCTTTAGCCTACTTGTTCTTCTTCTTTCCCCCACGACACTCGTACATCCTTCTTTTCTTTTGCTGACCATCTTGAACTTCTTCCCATGTAGGAAAAGGAACACCAATCGGCTTAGCTATTATGGTCTCGCCTTCTTCAGCAAATTTGTCAAAGTAGGCCGACTCAGTAAAATATGATTCATGTTGCTCGAAAGGATTCTTGCTAGTTGGAATGAACACATACTTTCCTTTCCAATGATCCTTAATACATTGATGCAATGTCGATGGGACCAAGTTGTGATCGTCCAGCCATTTCTTACCAATGAGCAGATGGTATTAAACCGGTAAATCGATCACATGAAAGGTAGTAGTACCATAGATAAGGCCAACCTTAAGATCAACATTAACATACTCAATAGAATCTATAGGGGCATGGCTAAATCCATTTATCGATATAGGTTATTTAACTAATCATTGGATATCAATTCCAATAGCCTTAAAAGTACTTATTGGCATGATATTTAATGAAGAACCATTATCAATAAATGTTCTCTTGATCGGAGACCCGTTAAGCATACTTTCCACAAATACGGAGCGGTTATGATTAGAATTCTTCACACATATGTTCGCATTAGTAAATAGAATTGCATTTTCGTATGCAGTGGCCATCCTTTTCACAGGTTACGCTGCACTACACTTTACATATTGACTCTCAGAGATTTGTGTAAGTGCAAATGCTACCGCAAGACAAGCTTTCTCATTGAATCCCAAGAGATCAAAGAAATCCCTAAAGTTGGATGCCTTTAACAACGCCACAACAATAGGTGGGTGTTCATCGTCTTAAGCTTCGATTGACTTTCCTTTATCTTCATCACTTCTAGTAACTTGGGCATCAATCACTTCAGTTGTGATGAGATCATGGCTAATGGCATTGACAGCATCCTTTTGATTATTATGGGTGGGAAGTAGATTGTTTTTTACATCATTGTTATCAATGATCAACTCACCACGAACAACTCGATCATTAGATATTTTCTTTAAAGCAAAACAATCTTTAGTTGGGTGATCAATAATTCGATGAAATCTACAATACTTAAGATCACTATTTTCTTCATTTATGGGGAGGCGTTCGACCTTCGAGAGTTTGATATTTCCATCACGAAGCCACTGGTCAAGCATTTAATACACTTTAGCCATTGGATAAGGATATGTCAAAGATGTCCTAGAGTTAGTAGGCATTTCATCTCTTTGTTTCTTTACTCTCCTAGGTGATTCGCCTTAAACTGCACTTATAGACAAAGCGCGCTTGTTGAATCCCCCAATTTCACTTCTTTGTCATGCCATTGAGTTGTTAGTCCTTCACACATTCTCAACTAATGTAGCAAAGGAGACCAATGAAAGGTTTTCAAGGTAGACCGCATACTTAAGAAACATCCCTTGTATACAAATCTTGACCAATCCTCTCTCATCATAAACGTCTTGTATATTTAGTGATCATTCCTTGAAGCACTCAATATAGCCCATTAGATCTTCTTTGGACTTTTTTTGAATCCTTCCCATGTTAGTAAGGGTGACTCTCTCTTTTGTGGAGAAGAACTTCTCTAAGAACATTTTGCACATACTACCTTACGAATCTACTGACCACGGAGAGAGATTAACATACCAGGTGTATGCCTTCTCAATGAGTGACTTAGAAAATTCTTTCAGTTTCAAATCGTCATCTAGGCCATATACTTCAAACGTCTCAATAAATTTCAGCAAATGTTCCCCAGCACTTCCCTTCTTTCCATTAAATAGTATGAACTTTGAACTGACATAATCCTTTGGGTACGACTTCACGGCAATGCGTTAGTGATATGGAAGCTTCAGTTCTGGTATTCCAACAGTAGATTTTGCTTGTATCTCCTTTAAATATATGTACAAATCTTCTTTGATTACAAATGAACCTCTCTGAGTGGATGTTTCTACCCTTAATGACATCACAAGAGCATGATGCATGGGCGCTAGATTCACAGGTGTAGATCTTGCAGGCATAAGATTCATTGGTATTGGTTTAACAGAGTTAACAACTATGTCACGTGGTATAATACGTAAGGATGACGAGCCTCCAATCTAAACACCTTGAGTCCTTACCTCAAGTAATGAATCTTGCGTGGCTATAGGTTCCACAGCAGGAAGTTTTTCTTTAACCCTAAGAGTGACATTCTCATTGACAATAAGAGGGTTGTGTAGGGTGTGTTGTTGCATCACATTAGAAGGATTCAAGGAAGTTACTTCTTGTTACGTAGTAGTAAATGTAGCTAAAGCAGGCGCACATTGAGTGAATATTGCTATGAGTTCACCTAGGTTTCGATTAGTCTCTCGTAGCTCATACGTTAATTGTGCATTATCAAGGACACCTTTCTGCATGCCATCAACTTGATTAGTGCCTCCAGTTGAAGGTGGATTTTGGTCATTGGTTACAATAGCGATATCTTGCTCTTGATTGATTTCATTAGTAAAGTCAGGTTGTCTTTGCCTTAAGGGTACCATGATATAAGTATCAAGTCTTCCCTCCTTAGTGGAATAGCCAGAAAATGTGTAGGGGTATGGGTACGAATGTAAGTATCATGTGCATGCCGCGTATGAAGTCATCGCATTCGTTAAATCATGATGGTGAACAATGGTTAAGATTAAACCCCTTTATTAATTGATCTTAAGTGGGTTATTTTCAT
The DNA here is from genome assembly GCA_024138015.1 of Lumnitzera littorea. Lineage (NCBI taxonomy): Eukaryota > Viridiplantae > Streptophyta > Magnoliopsida > Myrtales > Combretaceae > Lumnitzera > Lumnitzera littorea. Next base: position 1,251,627 of record JAMXBB010000010.1, on the reverse strand, counting down.
AGGTTTAGGCCTGAATAAAAACTTTATTTATTATTTTAGTGTGGGCCAAACCAAGAAAAATTGAATCGAATAGACCAATCCAACAGTCCTTACTCCAAGCTTACCATACTAAATCTCTTTTCATCATCTCGAATATTTAAACTCTACTCTTTAGGCCTTGTCACCCTAGTCCAATGAGTCAAATCCATTTAATCAATGGGCTTGAAGCCCAATATTAAATTTAGCCCTCTACGCATCCCTTAAGTAGTTTACACAAAATTTTTAAACTTAAAACTACACTCCTAAAATCATTTATGTCTAATTTAAACAAAGCTCGGGTTTGCAGAATTTCTTAAAAACTGTATATTTCTAGACATAAATTCATCAAAATAAAAATCTTCTCTAAATTTACATACTAAAATATCTTAGAATAACAAGACTCATAATTTTCCAAATATTTTTTATATTTTTAATAATTTAAGCAAAATTGAGTAGAAATCGGAATTTACCAACGTTGGTAGCTCCAACCACTAGGGCCTTATTGGCCAAGTTAGGTGTTGCCATTATTGCGACGTAGTGGTGGTCATTTACTTCTAGGTGTCTCTAAAGCCTTAATTATACAGATTTTTTTCTAAATTTTGTAAATAAATGCTAACCCTTACATTTTTTGTTCTCTTTATTTTTCTCACACTCCTAATCGACTAAATGAGTTTTTATAAAATTTTGGGTATTTATAGAGCTTCTTAGGATTTTTTCTTATTAATTTGAGGTGACAATTGTTTTATATTCTTCCATTTTTTACTTTTTAATTGGATCGTTTTTATTGGTTGCTTTTATTTCTTTAATTCCAGCTTACTACGCCTCAATTTTAGACAATTTCATATTTTTCCATAATTTTCTTGATTTTCTTTAATTATTTATCAATTTTTTTAATTAATTAGCATTAATTTGGCATATTTCACGTATTTTAAGTAATTTCATGTAAAAAAAAAAAAAAAAAAAAAAAAAAATATGGTATAAATTAATACTCCTAAATATTATTTAGGTTATTTTATAATTTTTAGTATACATATAATTTATTTTTATTGATTCATTAGTTATTGAAATTCGTTTTACGTGTTTTCAATAAATAACAGGAAATTTGTAGACAATTCAATATTATAATAATTAATTATTTTATTATTTATTTTTCTAAATTTAGACTCATGATATTACTTTTATTAATAATCTTAACTTCGTTTTAAAATTTAGGATGAATCAAATAATTTATTCGATTACTTTAAATTTTATGAATTAAACCTCAAATACTTAATTTTGAGTCTTATAAACTATCTATACCAAGTATTATAAATAGTCTCAAAAAGCTTATAAGATAACAAATTCATACTTTTTGTTCTAAATTGCAAACTTAGACAAACATCAAATGTAATATTTTGCTTTATTCTATTTTATCGGATAAAGAGTTAGGAGTTAGAATCGACTTAAGAGTGATTTTTACTCTTTTAACATTTTGTTCCTAATTAGTCTAATATCGTATTTGGCAAATTTTGGAAGGGATGAAATGAGTAAAAACGAAGGGAAAGAAAAATAATGGAAAAGAAAAGAATATTATTTATATTTTATGTTTAGATATTTAAAAAGGAAATGGAAGGAAATAAAAGAAAATAATCAATTTAATAAACTATATTACCCTTATTTTCCTTTAGCAAACTTAGAAAATAGGATTATTTTTGTAACTTCAAAAGATTTCCATTTATTTACACTGCTTTCTCTTTAAAATTTAAGAGAAATATAACAACTCTATTAATGTAAACATTTTTTCTCTTTTGCATTGTTCGCCTTAGATTTCCACGTCTATTTTAAATTACCATACACACACTTTCTATTCTTTTTCAATTCCAATTGAATTCATTCCGTTTCTATCCGTCCAAACACACTGTAAGGGAAAACCGGTCGGTTCGGGTCCAATCAAACCTGTCAGGTCCCTCTTAACGTTTCAATTCGAAACTCGCTCCCCACCACCCGGCACCCCCTTCCCCTCCCCCCACCCCTCTCTTTGCTTGTGATGTTCGACTGGTGACGATGGAGACGATGGAGACGACGACGAAGAAGAAGAAAATCGGACCTTCTGGAAATACCGAATCCACTTTACAACATGTTTCACCTTCTACGGCTTCGTTAATTCACATAATTTGCATATTAGGACTGGTGCTTTCATTTTACGTAGCTCGATTTGTCCAAGTTGTCCATCTCATCTCACATACTTCTCTTACACTCCGTCTTATCTCGGTAATTTCATCTTCGCTTTTTAATTTTTACTTCCTATGATGAATCTTTCACCTTATGCCCTAATTGAACTGTAAAATGCGGCTAATGAAGTTGATGTATTGTCCTTTGATTGTTTGTGTTAGGGTTTCTACGCGCCGATCGTGATACTTCTCTACAGTTTTATCAGACAACAACCCAAGAAGTATTCGGTAATTCTTTTTTCTTTATTTTTATTGCTGTATGATTTAAAGTGGTGATGTGTTTGATCAATGCCGAAAAAGGATAGGCTTATTTCTGAAATATGTAGGCCAAAGTAGTAAAAAATAAAAGATAGAAATCATAGGTCAATGAAAATGCAGAGGATAGGCTTATTTCTGAATATCCCTCCAGACATAATTTAGTAAGAAGTCAGACTAGACCACAAGTTGAAAATTAAAGATATTAAACGAAATTTGATAGTGGCACGAAAGAGGTGGAGGTTGGCAAGAGTAGATGTTACCAAAAATATACTTTGTTATGGAATATCTAGTAAAAGCAGCATACGATGATTGAATCTTGCAATAAAAGTAGAAACTGATGTTTGAAAACTTCAATTTTGTCTTCATTATAGCAGGTAAAGGCAGATATTGCTACATCATTTGGGAATTAATTTGAGCTTTTCTTTGTTTAATGCTATTATAGAGTTACTTTCAGGCAACTAATTAAATTTTTCTATATAACAGTATACGAGAGCAATTTTTCGTGGTGTGCTGGCATTACCTGTTGGTTGGTTCTCTATTTGCTCTCCTCTCTCATTTGATTTTAGTATTGTCATCATCATACCTCCGTCTGCATGTATGCATGTGGTTTTGTCCGGATGCTGATACTGTTACCATTCTGCAGGGGCTTTGTTGAATGCTTTGGGAGCGATTGCGCTGGGTGCACCAGTAGGGATCCAGTAAGGATACTGAGAACTTGGTTTGGTGTATCTCTTCTTTAATTGATTCCACTGGCAATGAAGATGGGAAATGCTTGGTCAATCCCTTTCCACTTGGAATAATAATTGTTTCTCTTGCATTTGTAGTGGAATCAGGTTTCTATAGTATCTAAAGCTATGGCTTCCTATATAATTTTAAATCTACTTCGTGTGTTTTTGTCAAACTTGCCAATGTTATTTGTTATCTCATAGCTACTATATTTCAAAAGAAACTAGACGAAGCCAAAATTAGGATGGGGAGAAGGAAACCTTGATTGCTTGTCTTAGAAAATAACGCCAAGAAATAGTTACCCCAAAAAAATAACATAAAGAAATTTCTTGCTAAGACTAAATACTGCATCAACCTCTACAAGAAATAATTACCCCAAAAAATAACATAAAGAAAGTCAGGTAAGCTGCCTTAGTGATTTATCACCATTGATGACATACTGTGAGGATTATTACCTTAGACATCCTGGATCCATTTTCTAAACCAGTGGGAAAGGTATTTCAGTGAATCAAGCAGGGAGGTAATGCTTCCTTATGTACATCTAAATCATCTGTGACGACAAAAACTTCCGGCTGACATTGAAATGTAGCATTCTAACATAATTTTCTGCTTCTTGTTTCTATTGCTTTCAACACCTCCAGTGATTCATGTTTTCTTCTTTCTTACTTTGATCCTGCTTGTGCTTATGTAGCTTTTTCATATCTGATGCAGATACTTACCAAAGACCATTAGCTGGTCTTTCATGATGTCGACTTTCACTGTAAGTGTTTATTCTCTGAACTAAACTATGCTTATAACATGGTCTCTTTGGACTTATATACAATGATTATATATATATGAAAAATATTTTCTCATGCTTTCTATGGAAACTAATTACCTTACATTTTAAATTGGAAAAATTTGCCTGTACTTTTCCTTCCATGCTAAAGCAAACTGTTTCTCAAAAGTGAATCCCATGCTTTAAGAAATCTTGGGTCAGTAGCATTTATGAATCCCTTGTTAACAGTTATTATGCAATCTCTTAGAAACAGTTGGCATCCAGTTAGGGAAAACCATGATCTCATTCTTTTCTGTTTCTACTCATTTTGCTGGCTGAACACTAAACACCTGTGTTTGGCAGATTGTGCCTGCAGCTTCTGTTTTTGGTTCAGAGTGGAACAAGTGGCTACGTATTTTTGCACAGACAAAGTAAATTCTCCTCATGCTTTTGCTTATCTCATTCTGTTACTTATTGTGGCCACATATCCCGTGATATTACTAAAATCCTCCTAGGCCTGACACACTGCATTCTTACATTTCTATAAATGTTAAGCATGGAATCTAAACATGTCAGGACCATTTACCATGTAGGCTCCTGAGTACAATAGATTACATGATTTCTCTTCCAGCGCATGGTGCTGTTATTGGAGCTTGGTTTGGGGCATGGCCTATGCCACTCGATTGGGAAAGGCCATGGCAGGTAATATCTCCTCACAAAATTTATAGCAAGTCTTTTATGAGATTCAGCTCTATTCTCTTGTGCAACTCTGTAGTTTTCCCTGTCGTGATGCTGGTGATGGTGATAGGTTGCAGTTGTAGTTGTATAGCTTACATAGCAGTTAAAATGCATATCAGCATATGTAATTTTGGAATGAATTGATGTTGCATCCATACGGCTTTCCTTGCCAACATGGTACTCCTCTTCAAATTTGTGCAAGTCATAAGTGTCTGATTATTTGGTTTTTGGGCATGTCCAAACCATTTAGAGATATTCTGATATGGATGAAAGGATTAAAAAAATAAAAAGGAAAAAGGTAGTAGCATGATGCATATACCGATGATAGTGCCACCCTCTAATTTTAGCTAAAATTTGAGAGTTTATATGTTTTAATTTTGAATGGTGGTTGGTGTAATTTAATACTTCTCTTGCTGAAGTCAAAAGACTGCTCTAAATGGGGTTTACTTATTCAGTTTTCAGACTCTGCCACTAAATATGCTTTGATTCTTCACTCCAAAAATAGAAAAGATAGCATGTTTGATTCGTTAAATAAAGTCTTTCCTGCTATTTACTCAAAACATAAGTGTCTTTCCTGCTATTTTTTATTTGCAATGGAATGATGAAGGTGCTTATATATTTGTTTACTTTTTCCCGCTTATATGGTAGGAATGGCCAATTTGTGTGAGCTATGGTGCCATTACAGGATATCTGCTCGGTATAACAGCATCTTTTGGCTTCATTTTTCTGTCACATGCGCATCGGCATGTCAAAGCCGACTAATAGATGGAAACAGATAAAACCAGCTAATTTTATGGCATACAACCATTGTCCCTCACAGAGCCTTCATCAGCGACAGTGAGTAAGTTCCACTAATTGCTGGCGCATCATCCAGTATAAAAAGGTTATCCATTTGGGGATAGTGTATTCATATATTCTTCCATCTGCAGCTTTGAGAATCTATAATTATAGATATTCAGAATCCAAGAGTAAGATTAGGATTTGATGATTTTAGATCCTCAAAGAGACGGGGAAGTCTTGATTGTCATCAGATTTAGCTTTAGTGGCTGCAGTGAACTGGTCTAATTGCTTGAGCTTTTTGGAGAACAGTTTGTTCGTTGCAGCTCTGACATCCATAGCATATCTACTTGAGGTGAAACCCAAAATGAGAAACTGATATCTGAGGTTTGTTTTTGTAATTTGACATTGAAAGTTGGTAGTAGCGTGGTGTTTTTAGTTTTTTTGCTTAAACATGATTCAGTTCTGCAGGTCATCCTAATATTTTTCATCTAATATCTTGTATTGCTATTGCCTGCAAATTGTTATGATCCAGTAACAATTTACATGTCAATCCTGCTCCTATTTAATCGATCACATAATTTTTGCTACCAACTTCTTGATTGTTATTTGTTAATATTTCATGGAACATGCGAGCTTATGAGTGGGGGGTGTTGGGAAATCGCCTATGATAGCCTTTGTAAATTGTCAATATCTATTTTGTGCCTAATCTCTTTTTGTATTCAGATAAAATCTCTATATGTTTGAAAATTTGACATTTGAACAGATCTCTAGCTTGTTTCGATTTCAAACCTAATATTTGGATAATTTTTTTTTTCCTTATCTTGTTATATAATGAAAATGCCTATGAGAAATGAAATTTCACGCAGCTTTAAGGTAAAATGTTTAAGGGAATATAGTTTATTCGTTAGAAAAATAGAACTTGTTTTTTATATTGTTAAACTAAATAGGGCGCAGATCGTCTTGAAATGATAACAAAGGATGGAAAAAGATAAGAAAGGAAGGCCGGTGGAGTTCTTGTAAGACAAGCCAAAGCCAACCCAAGTACTGTCTTCTCTTTCCACTGCAAACATTATATGCTAATTTAAATAAAATATTTTTGTGCAGTGAGAGGGCAATAGAGGATCCATTCTGCTGCACTTTGGTAAGATAAGTTGTTCTATTCTAATCTAAGTGTTGTCTTTCCATATTTTGTAGTTTTATATGGACGAAAAGGCAAAGAAAGTGAAGAAATAACAAAGATATCTTAATAGGGAAGAGAACAATAAGTTTACCAAAATTCTGTGTACCTTTTCTCTTTTTCTTTTCCCTTAAAGGACTCATTCATCCCAAACATTTAATTGAAGCTGCATCTCAAATTATTCTATTGGGAATAAGATCTGAATAAGAGTATAAATAAATTGAGTTTAGATGATACTTGATTAAAACCTTGAGCTTAAATCCGAAGTTAACTTAAAAATTCAATGCTTGTGTTTAAAACCTTGATTTTGGACTTGAAACAAAGGTGTTTGGAATGATCTCAAGCTTGATTTAATTAAATTTATTTTTTTTAAATTCTTTTAATTGAAATAATATTGACATTTAAACTTAACATGAATTTAATTGGCATATAAGCTTTGATTTCAGCTATATATGGCCAATAAGTTTGTCTTATTATGTATGATAAAGTTGAGATTGACTTGATTAATTATTTAAGTAGCTCAAGGTCAAGTTTGGAATTGGTCGTGATTGAATGATACTCAAGTCAGTAGGTTTACTTCATTTATACCCAAATTATAAGAATGTTTATGAGTCTATGACTTGTATTGTATCAAGCTTGTGCTAATTGTTGACAAAACATAGTAAAATCTACCATCTCCTAGATTTATTCAAGTGTTTTCTCTTTTTTTTTTTTTTTTTCTTCAAAACTTCTTCAAGTTATTTAGAAGATATATATACCTCCAATACGCGGAAGCACTCTTCTCTACTCTAGCAAGTTAGTCTTGAGTTTTCCTTTCATTTTCAAGTACCATAAATCATTTTCCTAACTATATTGGTCCCATCAATTTTTTCTTCTTTTTTAATTATGTTTAAAGGTAAAGAGTAAATACATTCTTTTAAATGTTTGTTTCTATACGTATTTAATCATGTACCCTTAATTGATTTTGGACGTGTCACAAAATAAGACTCGTGATGTAGATTCATTTGAATGATCTCAAAATCTTATAGCACGTTTGTTTGATTTTCTAAAGATGAACTAAAATGGCCATTCCTTACCTGCAAACTAATTATTGCGTTTGATTGGTGGAATAATTATTTTTTTGAATTGCTATTCTATGGAATAACTATTCTATAGAGCTGCTATTTTGTATAATTGCTATTACTTTAAAATGAAAAGAAAAAAAACCATATTTCCTTTATATGACTAAGGGAATAGCTATATTCTAATTTTATTAGATATATTTTCACATTTATTCATAAAACCTTAAAATAAAAAAAAAAACATAGATATTACCTTGCCATTCCATTTTTAAAGAATTTTAATTATATTTCTTTCTTATTTCATTCCGAAAACTTCACCTCCTTGTTTAATTTTGAAAACTGTGCGTTTTATGCATCAATTTAACTCCGGAGACCATCTTTTTTCTGAGTCTCGTTAGGCCCATGTTCAGGTGTCTGTGGTCGTGTGGGCTTTGAGGCTTACCAAGTCAGCATAGAAGGAGACTTGGACTCTGCATCTGCCCTGCCCACCTCTAGTCTTACCATTATGCTTATGTGCAAGACAAAGTATTTCTCTTTTCTTTTTTATTTTTCAAACTTTAAGTTCGCTATAGCAAGAATATATTAGAGCCACAATTTTTTGGTTTTTCTCCTCCCAAATCCCTACTCATAATATAATTTTCGAAAAAGAAAATTGAACTTAATCCATAATATTAAAAGATGAGTGTTCACGTGATTGTATTATAACAGTTTTGACCACAACTTTATACAAAACTACAGATAATTATGAGGAAGTGAAAGTTATGGAAGAGATATGTATGTAACATGCATCGTAAAAGAGAAAGCGTGAAAGAATTAGAAGTTGGTACTAATAGTGAACTTCATTATAAAAAGAAACCGGTACAAAATTTATCGTATTTCATCCAATCAAAAATGTCTTAAAACATTTGCTATGCAATTCTTTTATTGTAGCAATATGATATTCTAGTGTAAAAATTACTTTTTGCCCCCTCAAAAGCGGTTAAAGTTTCATTATAGTAAATCGATAAATTTTTTCACTCTAACAAATTTCATATTCTCAAACATTACAATTTCTATTTTAGGTAAGAAGGTTAAATTCCAAATTTCCAATAAATCAAATGTAGAAATAAGATAGGTTTTCAACTTTTATAGTAATTTCTATTTTTAACATATATTTGATTTGTTTTATTTTAGGCATACACATGGTAGATGCTTCTCATCTAGTTATTTTATAAACTTCATCTTAATGAATCAAATTGGGCAAAAGATAATTACCAAATATAAATTATGTGTACTTTTATGTTTTCTTTCTTTTTCATACTATCCTATGGTTGATAAGAAATTTTGGATATAGGTTTCTTAGGCTCATGTTAACCTTTTTAGACCGTAGGCCTATTTGTTTAAGCCCATGATTGACGTCTCACCTCTACTAACCTGTTGGAGTAGTTTCCAAACAAGGACTAGTATTTAGGCTTCAACCTACCATTAGAATAGCCACAATGGTTACGAATTAAATGGATAAGGCTCCAAAACTTGGTTAACAACTATGCTCCTATAATCTTGAAACACTTTAGCCTATACGATTCTACTTCTACAATTTAGTAGATATGTCGACATGCCATTTATGCTTTTAGTTTCACAATGATCCTCTTCTATAAATAGACTAAGCACTCCCATAATAATCTACTTTAACTTCATGGCACACTTAGCCTACATTAAGCTCTCAAACTTTCTTTTTTATTCTCTTAAGAGTACTCACTCACTTAAGCATTAGAATGGTAATGCTAGATAACATCCCTTATTATGCTTTTTTATTGTAAGCCCATCATACATTCATATAAGGTTTAATCACATTAATCTCTATCAGTAGAATCCCACTAACAATACCCATTGCGTAGAGATTCCAAATAAGGATGCAAATTGCAACTCCTTAGAGGAGATTCAACCAACTCATTTGGTTCAATAATTATCTTATAAAGTAATTTACTATAAGGTTTTGAGATACATTGAGTTTTGTTTTAAAATATATAAGTTCAAGTGGAGTTTTAGAACTAAAATAGAAGCTAATAGGGAATTTAAACCCGGGAAAAATAATAAAATGAACTAATATTAATGCCTAATGCAATAAGTGAATCTTTATATTATATCAATTAATTTGAGATAACAACTACTCTATAAGATAATATTATATTAGATTTGAAAAGAGTTTCGATTATAGATGAAAAACTCATGAAGTTATTCTAGAAAATTCTATAAAGCATCAAAGTGAATTTAAATTTCATAAAATTCCTTTTCAAAACCCATCGCTTCTGCCTCGCATGTTAGTAGCATCTGGATTGCCCAAATATGAACCTTTCCATAAACCATCCTTAGGCTTGTGACATAGAGCAAGCTCGGATCGGAAATGATCACATGGGTGTACAGTCCAAGCGAAAAGCAACACGTGTATGAAACGCAACATGGGTCCCGCACCGAACCCTTTAAAACTCCCAATGAAAATGCTCTCATAAGCGCCAAAAAAACAACCCAACAACGAGTGCTCTCTGTCTCTCTCTCTCTCCCCACTAGTAAGCGTTTTTTTTAACTTCATTCATGCTTGCTTTCGTTTTTGTCTTTTCACTTTCATAATCCCATTTCCATGCATATGTACCCACACACACACTTTTTTCTTTATTTGACCCTTTTGTTCTGTTCATGGTCGTGTTGTGTTGTGATGTCGGTGTTTTCGTTTTTCTCTTTTTTTCTTTTTTTTGCCCCCTAATTTAAAGTCTTTTCAATTGATCGAGTGATCATGGTCGATCATTCTTTACTTCGAGCTTAACCCAGTTCTCAAGTTTGAATCTTTCTCAATTTTTGGTCATAAAGATAGTACCTTTTTAGTACATAAGTTAGTTTCAAACACTTCGATCGTCATTAGTATACATTTGACTTGTTCAAGGGATCATGTGACATGTTCTTGGGTATCAAGTGTCTATTTCTTGCTTTTTCTGTAGTTCTTTTCTTTTAGTCTAGTCAGTGTCTGTTGTACTCTTGGATTTTGATTCGGTTATAGTGGGCGCGAATTCCTTAGGTTATGTTTAGTAGACTGCATAGGGTTTTTGTATGTGTTGCTACTAGGATTTCCTGTTTTATAGGTTATCTTCTTCTTCTTCTTCTTCTTCTTCTTTTGCTATTTACCGATGAGATTTTTATAGGTTTATTTGTATTTGCAATCATCTGATTTGGGCCAGAACTTGGACCTTGGAAGCAGGTAGCTACACTTATATCTTGGTCCCTGTTAGTTTTCTCATGAATAGCTTGATGAAGTATTTGATTGGGCTTAATATGAAAGTGTAATCCAAATATTCGGGCTGCAAACTATTCAAATGTTGAGTGTCTGCAAATGCAAGTAAACTGGTTTCTATATTGAGGTGTGCATAGAAGTTTGTTGAGATTCTAGTATGGGTTTTCAAACTACTTTACTATTTATGATAATCAACTAGAGATTCTTTCTGCCCCTTGAAATTGGTTGTCTCACCCGGGTAATGGAGTCGTTCTACAATAGTCAATCTTCAACGCCCATATTCGCTAATGGTTCGTTCTAATGCCTGAAACGCTTTGATCCATTGACTATATATTCTTTGACAGCTTTTTCTTATAAATGATGCTATTCTTTCATGTCTGGAAGGATTTTAGAGTTTCTATGAATAATCAATGCTGAAAAGCTTGTGCATCACTGATTTGAAAACAGAACCAAATAACCTAAGACAGTTGTGTAAGCTAATTTTTTGAAAATAACAGCCATAGCAAACGAGTTTTAGGAATAAACTTTTGAAGACATCTTCTATATGTAATGTATTTCTGGCTTTTCTTCCAGCAGGAGTTGGTATGATCATTCATTTCATATATTGGCACTGATTTTAATTTGGAAAAAATACAAAAAAAATTCTTAACATTTCATATTTTTACGAATCATTCTTTAATCTTTCATTTAGTCCTCAACGTTTTAACAAATTTATAAAAAAATCCTTCTATTAGTTTTTTGATTATGTGTAGACATATTTAGGATTAAAATGGACTAAATAAAAAAAATTAAGGACTAATTCGTATAGGTAAACGTTAGTGATTTTTTATACTTACGTAAATTAATTATATACTAATACGTGTTCATAATAATGAAAAATTTAATAGAATGTAATAGAAGGATTTATTTGATACAACTTGAAAAGGTTGAGAATTAAAATGGATTAAATGAAAGGTTAAGTATTGATTTATAAAAACTTAAATCGTTAGGGTTTTTTTTTTTACTCTTTTCATTTTAGTTTATAATTTTGAATATAGCAGCATGACTATGATCTTTTATTCTTCTAAGGACATGTTTCTTATCGATTTCATCATCTTTAGTGTGAAGAATGCGCTCGGATTAACAAAAAATTAGCGGTTGATGGCTAAAGACAATACAGGTATTCAACTTAAGCCATCTGCTTCTCCCTTGGTGGAAATGAATGATGGATTTCCTAATTTAAGAGGTGAAGATGCTTACCAAGATCAAGTGATTGGTAGTGCTTTTCCTATCAGGGCTATACCTTCGACACATCCACATATTCTATGTCAGGACTTGCATGGAACCACTTCATTATGCAATGAAGATACTTTAACAGCGGATGCAAGTCCATCGACTGATATTTTTCAGTTTAGTCAGCTAGCCAAAATAGTTGAACCAATTGAACAAAACAAGAATGATTATGACGTAATTCAGGGCAAAGTAGATTCAGTTACACTAAGTCAAGGACCTGAATTGGGGACTGCTGAAATGTATCGAATACTCTCTCAAGCTAATGCTCTCAATGCTAATAGCATAAAAGACAGAACCGCCCCTCTTCAATGGCCTCTGAGTGAAAGAAATCTATTTGGTATTGGAGGAGGAATTAATATTGCCCCACAAAATTCCATGGCGAATCTGCAGAACACTTGTGACCCTGTAATTGAGAGTTCTCAACTCGGTTGCTCTGCCTATCTTCAGGCTTCCCATGTTGTCAAACAGAGAAGATGCATCCAAGATGATGCAAACATTGGCCTATCTCTAGATTTGCGTGGAAGAGAACTGACCTGTAGTAATGATCTATTGCCTCAACTAGCAGAGGATTTGATTATGTATGATAGGAGCCAACCTGTGGGCTTTCTCATCCCAAATGAGGGGGATTCACAGAAAAATAACGATGGATATGAGACCTGTGGAAGAGTATTGTCACAGTCTGTTGAGAAACTTGATGGTAAATCTCTGACCCTTGGAAGAGGGGGCAGTGCAATGGTTCCAGGTTCTGCAGTCTCAAACAGTAGTTCTACTCATGAAGCAGATTGGAATGCAGAGCGGAACTTTCTTTCTCAGGTAAGTATTTGCAATCAAGATAGTGTTAAGAATATTTTATGCTATTGACCCAGCACTGGTGGATTACTTTCTTCTACACTAAATACTCTCTATAATCCCCTGCGGTTCATTCTGAGACTGCAATTTCACACAATACTGAATCTAAAATCCGGCCAACCCTATTCAACATACTGCAGGCACAGCTTGCTAACGACCAGCTTCAGTACCTTATAGGGAGACACAGCAACTTAGGACTCGTTGAGAACCAGAATGTGGCAAATGCTTGTATAAACTCTAGAAGCATTTCCTATGCAGGCTTTCCTCCATCACATGAAACTGAACTTCTTCACAACCAAACCATTGGTGATTCTTCCAGGCAACATCAGATGACTCATTTCCTGTCTTCATTGTCTCATCGTTCTGATGATACTGCTCAAATAGCTTTTGATGTGGTACAGAGAGGTGCTATGCTCACTGATTTTAGTTTGTCAACTGCATCAACCCAAATGAATTCTCCAGTGGGGAATTCAGGAATATTTCCCATGCCCACGGCTAATTCACCAGGTGTGCTTTTGATGCTCAACTCTCTACAACATGATGTAAACTAAGTAACATTATACACACAAGCAATAAAAAGATTACATGAATGACTCCTGTGCAGGTTTTCCACAATGGCAGAAAACACCTCTTGTTTGCAACCAAACCATTCAGCATTCTTCCTGGCAATGTCAGCTGACTCGTTTCCCTAATTCATTGTCCCAGCCTTTTCATTATACTGCTATTGATAGTGTACAGAGAGGTCCAATTCTAAGTGACTGGAGCTTGTCAACAGTACCAACCCAAATGAATCCCACACTGGGGAATCCAGGAATGTTTATTGGGCCAGCAAACAATCCACAAGGTGGATTGGTGATACTAGCTAATCATAAGAATTTATTATTGAGAAAAACTACAAGACGTAATAGCAAGTTCCCACACAAACAAGAAATAATTCCATGTATCTCTTATGCAGGTTTTCTAGCATGGTTGGAAGCATTACGTCGGCAGAATGAAAATGCTCAGAATTCTTATCAGCAACATCAGACGATTCCTCTCCCATCTTCATTGTCTCAGCATCTTCACACTACTGCTCAAAGAGCTTCAAATGAGGTACAGAGAAATACCATGCTCCCTAATCAGAGATTCTCCACTGCATCAACTCCAGTGAATTCCTCGGTGGGAATTTCAGGAACCTCTACTAGTCCCATGGACAATCAACCAGGTTTGCTGATGCTGCTTAACTCACTAATGAGCATGTAAATTAGCAATCACCTACTTGTGCAAGCAGTAAAATGTTATGATCTTCACTTGTTATTGTTGATTGCAAGAATCTATTCACTTAAATTGCTGATGCTACTTGTGGTTGGTCTTCATGGTCAGCTATATTGTTCTCTAATTTTTCTAGATTTGACTGTCAGCATGTTTCTACATGTTGTCCAGTCCTGATTCAAAACCTCAAGATCAACATTCATAATAAAACAATATGTGTGGCTAATAGTGTTAAAAATTGGTTTAGATGATCACTTATATATCCATACTTCATTGCTGCTGAAGGTAGTCTCAGTTACTTAAACTTGCAATAAGTGAAACGGTCTTATTTTGGTTCTTTACATGGCATGTCATGCTCATCTACCTTCAACTTTGACTATAAAGATAAAATACTTTGCTCTTCTGCAATACTCTCAAACTTCTTTTCTTTCAACCTTTTCATTTTGTGTATTTGGCAATATTACAAAGAAATTATTGTGGCCAAGAGTAAGGAAGTCAGAATACCTGTAGAAAATGGTGAGTAGCTTTTGTTACCTTTAAACAAACTCTGTTATGTGATATTAACCAAGCCTGACCTAATCTGTATCTGGTTTGCAGCTTTTCCTTTCAGGAGATTCTTAATCTGAATTGCCTATGTGTGCCTTATTAAAGCTGATGTCATTGGTTTGACATTTTTCTTTCCTGTGGGTCTGTCAAGCCTTCCCCAGCTGCAGAGTGTTTGTCCTTGGTTTTTTGTCCTGTCCATCATTTGGCCATAAGACTATTATTGAAAAACAAACAAGAAGCAATTGCCAATATTGAATTTACTGGAGTTGTTTTAAAGATCCAACTAGAATTACATAGGCCGATGCTTTTAAGTGCTGTTTCTTGTAATTATAAGGGCAGCAACCTTCTTTTTTTGGTAATTGAAAGGCAGAAGCCACTGTGTGTGTGTATGGGTGTATATCTCCATAAAAATATTAATAGTTGGTTTTTTTTTCCCCTTTCTTTTTTTCTTTTTTGGTGCCAATATACAGTAGGTTAGTTATATATATATGTATATATATTTGCACTTCCTATTGCTCAAGCATGCAAATTTTTGGACTTGTGCCTCGTGTGATTTTAAGTTCTAGCATCTCTGGTTCACTTTTTTCCTTTGACTACCTTGGTCAGCATACTACTTATAGTCTCTGCATTAGATGTTAAATTGAAAGGTGCCTTATGCATACATGGTTTTTTCTCCATTAGTAGAGAACAGAGTGTCCGTAATTAATTACTGGAAAGATGTAGGATTGAAAAAGCGAAGGTTTAAATATCCATTTAACGTGTTTTATGAAGATACCTGCAGCACGATAAAACTTCTTAAGTTTCCCTATTACTAGAATAGAATAAGTTAAAGAGCAAAGATAGCGGAGTATATTCAGTATTTTTTTGTGATTGATATCTGTATTTGTTCAAATTATGATTATTTAGCTGAAGTTGGTTTGACTGTTTTATCAGGGTTTGGCGATAAGGTTTATTGGCTTCATGCAGGTTATTGGGGTCAACCTCGAGCAGACCATCAAGTTGAACAGCGATCAAATGTTTCCATCCCACTTTCTGCAGGTACATGTCTTCCACCTCTCATTGAACCAGCATTTTACCTTTATGACCATGTTTCTAACCTTGTCAACATGCAGATATAGTGACAACTGTTAAGGGACATGGACATCCTCAGGTCTCAAGTACGTGTTGTGGTAGGGTTCGTAAGAGAGGCGGGGGACAATCTCCTCTAGCAACTACTCCCAGTGTAAGACGCCCAAGAACTCAACCTCAGCTGCAGGTGCCTAGATTGCAGTCACCCCAAAATCAGAGTTCTCTAGTCCCGTTATCACCACCTAGGCCGAATCAGTCATATCCAAATCAGGAATCTAAGTCTCTGCCTTGTGGCAGGAATGTGGGTCAGACATCCCCATCTCTGTTAAGTTCAACAAAAGCTGCTCTCCTTAGACGTCAGCAGTCCCCACTTATTCATATAAAATGTGAAGGTATCAGTTGAATCCTGCTTTGCTCATTCTTTCTCCCTGTATTTGGCTGGATGAGTTATGTTAAAACTAATGGTTATTGAGATTTTGGTACTCTTATGGAAACGGACAATTCTGTGTTGAAGTTTTTCCATCTTTTCCTTTCCCAACAATCTTTTTTTCTTTCTTTATTTTTCTTTTCGTTTTTCTAGTATCATTGGCATTGGGTAATACTGTAATGGAGCAAATAAAAATTTGATTCAGTCTGTTTAGACATTAGAAATCTGACTGCTGAGGGTTCTCCACAACAGGGGAGATTATTTCTCTGGATCCCTGCATATTTCCATAGGAAACTTGGCATGTTCCTTCTTCATGAAGTTGAGGCTGTTAAAGTTCATCTTGACATATTATCTTATCGCGTTGCACGGCTTATTTTATTTTATCGTTGCAGTTGATTTGTTGTTGCAAACTTTACTGTTTAGTTACTTGCATAACTAATTGTAACAAATTTCTTGTTATTTCTAGATAAAGATGGGGAACATCAGCTTAGTGGACACAAGTGTTTTATTTGCAAGAGGGACCTTTCGTACCCACCAGAAGGCCCTATTGTTCGTCCACCTAATCCAGTGCCAACTGCTGTTCTTCCATGTGGTCACACATTTCATGATCGCTGTCTACATCAGATCACTCCTGAGAATGATATTAAAGATCCTCCATGCATTCCATGTGCCCTTGGTGAGGATTGAGTTTCATTTTGGTTGCTGATAGCATGATTTTGCTTTGCCCTTTTGGTTTTGTCTCCTCTTTTTTTATACAGAACCAGAAAACTAAAGCCACCACAATAGGGAACAGGTAAATGTACATATGCTATACTGGAATTAGATTGATGAAAAATTCACCTGTGGGAAATGCGGCACGAACTGAGGTGATGCTGCGTGCACTTTTTTTTCCCCATATGAATTGACATTAGTCATTGATCTCATGATACAGAGGAGTGATTAACCGCAATTTTTGAGTATGAAAAGGAGCTAGAGAATTTACCTGTTATGCTACTTCTCTGGCCTTTTTTGATGTATGAGCTTACTCGTCTCAATTTCAACTCTCGACAGATGGTTCAAGATTGTTATACATTGAGCCGATTGGTCAATATTTGAATATGACATGCTATTATTTTCTCCTAGTATTAGTACATCTTGTGTTTGTGAGTATCAATCAGTGTTATCAAACTTGAGTTAATCCCTATGGTTCAACCCGGTTCAATCCCGATTTAACTTTCGGTTGAACCCGGTTTTCCTCTTAATTTTTTATCTTCTTACATGTTTAGATCAATCACTTGGTCTAAATTTGACAATACTGGTATTAGTATGGTTTTGTTAATGTTATTTTATTTTTTTAAGAAAGCATTATCAATATATTGCATGAAATTTTTATAGTTTTCACCTACCATGCACTCGACATGTTTATGTCAATGGGTGGAAACTCATGCCTAATTACAATCTGTTTCAATTAAAAAAAAAAAAAAAAGAAGCTATTTTATGATATTAAAAGCAAGTTTTGTCGATTGGAATTTTTGTATAATTAATTACTTCCGTTTGAAATTGCCTTATCCGTCAATTTTACTCTTAGTTTGAACTTGCCTTATTTATCAATTTTATGCTTAATATTATCAAGTTTTGGGCTGCATATAACCATGCCTTGATTCCAATTGTATTTAATTTGTTTTCTGATTCACTTTACTATAAGATCCTATACCGCAATTCTTGTTGGTTTCTACATTCTCACTATTTTTTATTTTATTTGAACATTCATCCTTTTTTATTTTTTTAAGATGATGGAGAATATATATATAATATCAAATAGCAATTGAAATTAAACAATTTTGATGAAGTGAGCAAATACAAAAAGGGTAAAGTATGAGACTCTATCTGTATTCATTCACGTACGTATATGTTCTTAAATTTTTGGATCAGAACAGAATTTGTAGTATATTGGAACCATTTAGGAACCAATACTTAGAATCCCTTATGGAAACTGTAATTTTTTATTTTTTAATCTTCCCACAATTTCAACTTCATGTGTTTTCTATAGTAAGTTCCCATTATATATTTTTCTTTTATATGCTAAAAAGTTTGCTTTTTAAATATTGTATGAAACCTAAATTTTAAACGGTATTTTTTATTAATAAAACAATTAAATGACAAATGTACATATTAAAAAATACCAAAACAATTAAATGACAAATGTACATATTAAAAGAAAATAAAATATAATTTCTTAGAACTAGTAACAAATGTTGCCTGTTAAAGTTTAGAATTACTATTTTTATGTTTTAGCTATTAACTTTAAGTTTACGACTTATATTAAATTTAAGCAGTATCTTTTCAACATTAATATAATATTATTTTTATCTTTTTAGATCTTTTATCAATAAAAATATAACGGTCTATATTACCTAAAAAAAAATATAGGGTTCTTTTTCATTTAATAATACATATCTAATTATTTAATAAATTTTGAAGGGTAGGCATAATCTATAATAAAATATGTACTTCGTGTACCTTAGAGTAAATGTTTCCAATAATGTTGTTAAACCTAAATTAGAAGATAATCTAAAAATAGAAAAGGTCAAGGGTTAAAAGGGTTAACCAAAGCCAAATTGGGATTAATAAAAGTATTATAATATAATTTATATTTATTTATAAAATAATAAAAACTAATTATATTCTTAAAAATTAAAAATTGAGTTTTTTTAAGATTATTTTTTATTTTTATTAGATTTGCATTTATTTTTTTAGTAAATTAGTGTACTTTCTATAAAATATATGAGTAATAATATAATTTGATTCAAAAAAACTTAATAGGTTCTTACAGAAACTGGATCGAACTGGTCAAGTTAATAAGGTCGAATCATGATCACTATAAATAAGGGTCAAAAAAGTAATTTGAATCGGTTTTATGAAAGTGTTAAGTTTAATTAAGTTAGATCAAGTAAGTCAATCTAAGTTCAATAACACTAGTTTTCAAGTGAGTATAAAGTATAAAAATATTATATATGTAACTTATTTTATAAAAATAAATTTAAAAAAATTACTATTTAAAGCTTATCGCATAACTTTTAATACCCATCTTTAACTTATTTGATCAAATGGAGTATGGATGAGTATCTTATGTGCTTACTATTAATTTCTGGAAAGATATTTTTGATAAAAAAGAAAAAAAAAAAGAAAAACAATCAATTCAAAAGCCTCAACCACCGGTGGGCTCATTGAACTCACCTTTTGAACTTTGCCACGTCACCTCTAACCAATTACAATTGTCCTTTTCCGTTAACAAACTTTATCACGTCATCTTTTCAAAGGTGTTACAGATAATAAATAAGAGTTAATTGGATATGCATTAAAAACTTCAAATTTCAAGTTTAAAAGTTGGACAATTAAATATAATATTTAGTAGTTTGAAATTACAGGGATAAATTTTATTATTATTATTTAATAGAAAAACTTTAGAGTTGAAGTTTTTTCTTTTGTTATTATCCCCCTTTCCCCCCCCCCCCCCCCCCCCCCC